>JAANDH010001340.1:0-62874 GCA_011799765.1 Nymphaea thermarum | reverse complement strand
ACTCGCCAAGGAGGAGGCGGCTGTGGCTCTGATACCATGATAAAATCGAAGAGAGAAAACTTGATTGATTTGAAATTAGCCCTAACTCCTCTTTATATAGACTAGAGGAGAGGGTGAACGTACAAGAGAACCATAAAAGATAAAAATATTACAGAAGTGCCCTCTTACGCCTAAAGCTGAATATAAACATATCTTAACATGCACCATATAGTTCTTATCAATATTAAAAAGTATATTTAGGTGATATGTACTCCAATCCATTTTTCTCTTACTAATGTTTTGATGAAATCACATGATTGAGATTGTTTTAAATTTTATGAATCCTCTATGTATGCAAAGTAAGAATGCTCGATATTAGGCCCTATGAAACTATGTGGACGCTCATCAGAGCTGCTTTCATATCTTTATATAAAACAAAATATTTCCGCCAATAGTTTATATCTTTTGTTGAGTTTTCTCTTGCTTGAATATAGTCTCATCAGACCTGCTTATTCCTGTTTATAGAGAGAGAGAGATTTTCAGGTGCCATTCTTCGTGGTATGCTTGCAGTCCCGCAAGTTGCTTGTACTTTTGGTTATTCAATCTTAAGTAATTATTAATGTGATTTCAGTGAGGTGCATGAATCTCCCGCCTTTTTCCAGCCTTTTGTATTAATGCTTGTTCAGTATCAACCTTGAATGCTTTTCTCGTTTATCACTCTTTGCTTTTTTTTCTCTCACATTTATGTTCAACTTCATGGTATAATGTTCTTATATTAGGTGAATTTGAAACTAATGGTTGTTTTTGTTCTCCTTTTTTGGGTATATCTGAAGCCTGTTCAACAACCAGATATGATGACTCGAATCATAGTGGAAGCATTGGAAAAAACCCATCAGAGAGGAATTATTAACAAGGGCTGGGGTGGTCTTGGAAACTGTATGCAGTTGTCTATAAGTCACATCAGAAATTAACATTTCATTTATTTGCTTGCACTAGAAACTGTAAACTGTATGCGTACTAATTGTGAGTTTGCCAGTGGCAGAAGGTAAGGACTTTGTGTATTTGCTTGACAACTGTCCTCACGATTGGCTTTTCTTGCATTGTGCTGCTGTGGTAAGACTACTTGAAATAGCCATCAGCCTTTTTTTTCTTTTTTTTTTGTTGAGATAATGATTAAAGGGCAAAAAAAAAAGTATTAACTTGGGTTATATGGGCTGGTCTCTTCGCCTTATATTATCAGCTTGGGAATCAAATTAAAGTTTAGTCAAGATATCTCATTTGTTCCTCGTAGGTTCATCATGGTGGCGCGGGAACAACAGCTGCTGGGCTTAAGGCTGGGGTAACTGCCACATTTATCATCAGATAGTTTTGTTTCTTGGGTAGCTAGATATAATCTGATCAAATAAAAATATCCTTGCATACCAATAACAGAAATACGTTCTCTTCATATTTGGGTTCATTTCTTTAATGATGCCTCATTCCCAGATTTAAGCTTGGAATGGTCTAAATTTCTAATTCTTTCATTGAATTTCTGCAGTGCCCTACAACTATTGTGCCATTTTTTGGAGACCAGCCCTTCTGGGGGGAGAGAGTTCATGCCAGGGGATTAGGGCCACCTCCTATTCCCGTAGATGAGTTCTCATTAGAGAAGCTAGTTGAAGCGATCAAGGTTATGCTCAAGCCTGAGGTATGTGCTTACGTAGTTATGGCATTGTCACATTCTGATTTATTCTAAAGCAACAAGAGTTTTGTGGTACAATCACTTGTCAGACCCACCAGGGGCAGAAAACTCAGATGGTATATGTAATCATTTCATTCAGATCAAATAGGTTTCCCTATCAGGCTATCACTAGAATCCTGCAGGTGGGTCGGCCTTCATAACTAGTGGATGAAATCTTCACTCGATTGACAACATTGATGGCCATCATTATCTTTTTTTGCATGTATGTTAACCATTCCAAGTTGCATGAGAATTTTACCCACGTGAAATGCATCCGCACTGGTTTGCATGTTTAGCTTGGCAGTGTCTACCAGACCTCAACATTTCCCAACTTCTGAGAGTTTTAAAGAGTCTGCTTGAGAGGCTTGGTTCAGTGGGAGGGGAGATGAGAGAGAGATGCCAGCATGGGAATGATAGATTTCATTGAAGGGATGTGACCTCCACAGTCATTCCCGTCCCCCATTTCCCATAAACCTCCATTGTATCTTTGTCTCTGCTTTTGTTTCCAATCCAACCACAGCGTAAAGTACACAGACTGCGCAGACCATGCATTAATGCTATGTGTTTTCACTTAATCCTTGGTTGGGTGGGGTTATTCACTTGTTATTTATGACTAGGATCTTTATCTTTTCAAATTAGAACTGCAACGTCTGGAAATGAGAAAAAAATGGATCATGAGTCATGGCTTTCTCTGTTGCATGAAAAATTCTGCAGGTCAAAGAAAGGGCACGAGAGTTGGCAACGTTATTGGCATCAGAAGATGGAGTGACTGGTGCAGTCAAAGCCTTCCATAAGCATCTTCCACGGAAAATGCCACCAGCTCTAACCACACCCATGCCGCCAAGTTTATTAGGGAACTGTTTCAACTCCGTGAGTAAATGTTTTGGATGTACGTAACTGCTGAACATTAAGTGTGATTGTATCACTCGAAACTTCTTGGCCATTTCTCTCAAGGAGCATGTGTCTAAAGCGTCAGCAAAGAAGGGAAGATGAGGTTTGTTATGTTTGCGTTTGCCTGTTCCTGTTGTATTCATTCCAATTTCATGCCACATAAAGATCCTTATATTTGTTCAATCCAATGGCGGCCCACTTTCCTGTTAGTGGAACTTGTTTGTTGTGGATAGTCCGCTCTTCTTATATCTACAATATCTGATGATCACGATGTCTCTCTCTCTCTCTCTCTCTTTCCCCTTCTCTCTGTGCGTGCGCGCGTGTGTTAGGTCGAAGCGCACCAGATTATATAAGGTGGGATCCAGCGAGGGAATGTTAGTGTAATTTAAGTTTATATTATCCAAAGTTAGCAGTGTAAATGTAATTTTACTTGGTAAGGGAATTCTTCTTTCTAGTCTGTTGCATAATCCTCTGAATCCTTCCTACATTTTGTGTCAAGTCTTACTGCCAAATTTCGTTAAAGTACTTAATTACTAGCTCTTTCTAGTCTAGCATTGGTTACATCCTTTCTCCCCATCACTAGGCTTGGTGGCGAATAAAAAGAAAAAATCTCATACGATTTTATCCATGAGTGATTTTAAAAAACTCTGTATACGAATTCCATTGAAAGCACCTCTTAGGCGAACGTAGATTTGGGATCATGGTTTTATTGGAGTCTGGTCCACTATTGTCCGCAAGGCCGTGATGGTGGCGGCGCTGCTGCTGACAAGACCAGAGCTTTATGTAAGGTAGGTCCCATGATGTAGTATGGGGTCTTACTTTTTGGTTAATTATTGTCGACAGGGAGATGAAGATTGAGTTGGTGATTCCAGGTGGGACTCCAGCTTCCCGAAAACCACAGCATAAGCGAGTGGACTTCCCAGTCTTGACAAAAAAATGGGTTTAAATATAATATCTGCTCTGCTAATGGATGTCAACAAAGTTATCAACACGGAAATGTACGCTAGAGAGAGAGAGCTTTCTTAATGTCTTGGACATATATAACTCGTCGGGTGATGTACTGCTCTCTTTTTGCTGTTGATAATGATCTATGGATATGTTATTGGGATAATCATATTTGCTCAAGTCTAATGCTGGTAAATAATTGCTAAGATTATTGTTATATACAAAATTAGCCATTAATATTTGTTCTTTTGCTAAACCATGTCACTGCACAAATTTTAACAGGTCCTTTCCGTGCAGCGTGTGAAATGGGGTTTTCAACGGCCAGACATATCTGACCTCTCTGGGATCTTAATTCATTCTCAACAAGGTGGATCATTTTCACGTTCGACGTCGAACAGTTGGCACTCTAATCGTTGAGTAAATCTAGCAACCCTTTTGCTTTCCTGTTTTTGTGGCAAACTCCTTCGAGCTTCACCTGATTGTGAAGTTAGAATGATCAATAACATCCCGCTTTTGGGGATGAAGGCCTACGGTAAAGTACTGGAACCTGCAATAAAAGTGCGACACGTCGAGTGCCCATGATACTGACCGTATTGATTTGCCAATTCGATCGCGTCCCTGTCATAGTATTTTAATTATATCAAAGGCATCTGATCTGCCCAAGCGAGTAGTAGCTTACTGGAAGCATGAGGCTGCAAGAGAGAGAGAGAGAGAGAGAGAGAGAGAGAGAGTTTATATGTTCACTTGGTTTATATTAAAATTTTAAAATAGTTAATTTTGAAATTTTGATTTGTATGTTTAAATTTTGAAAATATAGTTCCAGCCTCCTAATTAAAAATTCCTAGCTCCGCCCTTATACATGCGGACTTACCTCCGGAAAGCACACGTGGGATGTGTTGTGAGATGGAATTGGCTTTATAAAGCGGATTGGTTGGTGCTCTAATAAATAAATTTTTCTAAGATTGTAGACCAAATCTATTGGCTAGGCATTGCCCGTCCAGTATTAGGGTTTCTTCTTATTCTTCTCTCTCTCTCTAGAAAGCAGGTTAATTTATTCTCTAATAAATAAATCTATCTAAAGATGTGGCCCAAATTCAATACTTGGCTGTCCTCGTCCCTAAGTATTTTTGGGTTCCTTTTGGCTCTCTCTCTCTAGCTCTCATTGACCTCACCTTATAGTGGAGAGTGCTTCAACAGAGTATATTTATTCCCTATCTCGGGCTATAACCGTTGAATGCTTTATTCTAATGAAGGAAGAAAAATGAAACTTATAAAAAGACCATCGATAATTCCCACCAATATAAAAAGATTTGAGTAAAATAAAAGTAACCATATCATGTGCCAGGAATAGTAATTTGATTGCATGCCACCAAGAAATTGTTTTCAGATCATGATGTCAGACTGCACCAACTTGCTAATAAACTCTTTCTTCCATTAGATCGCAATATCATTACGATGCGGATTCCTGCTCTAATGTTTTAAAATAGTTGTATATGCATATATAGTTATATATATTGAAGGCAGTGAATTTAGAACTGTGGAATCTGGCATTAGTAGGACACATGGGTAGAGAATCTTTCACTTTCTTTTGGAAAAGATTATGACTGTAAATGGCTTGAAGAGCAACTTCCACTGTCTATTCTCATGCTTGTCAAGCACAGGGCAGAGTCAGAAATTTTCACGAGGGAGTTGAATTATAGTATTATTTTTTAACAGGGGCCAAAATACAATTTTTCAAAATTTTTATATATACAATAAATGAAATTTTTTAAAATTTACATGTAAATGTAAAAAAAAAATGAAGGGGGTTTTTTGGAGGGGACATTGGACTCAATTTTGAGTGAAAGTTGGACTTAGTTAAACTTAATATATTTGTTAGCCTATTCTCTTAAACAGTTTTTATCTTATGCTTTTGCTATAATAAACTTTTCATTTATTTATTTTCTCTTTTGAGGTTAACAAACTTTCGACATATGATTCTTTTTCCTTGACTTTTTTGATAAGTGATTCTTATGTTTGCTAATCGTTTATTTATTTATCTATTTTTTACTACATAGTTGACATTTTTAGGTTCAATTTATTTTTTTTAATTCAATTTTTTCTTGAGATTGTATTTTTGCAATAAATCATGTGAATAGCATCTATGTGTACGTGTTGAAAAACGTAGATGAGCCAAGAGGTTCCGCGGATCATTCTGATCCTCACCTGGCTTGTTATGCCGCCGGTGGATGGGCCGGTAGATTGCTTCATTGGTAGTGACGTGCCATTGCTTCTCTGCATGGCTCTCCAGCAGAGCGTGATGGGACGATAGATGATAATAGACTGATCGACCGTAGTAGCCTATAGCATTATACTGTGGAAGGAATCCTTCCTTTTTCTTTCTTAGATCCATTGAAAACTTTGTCATTTGCTTATCTCACTGTCCCTGTGCAACATTTTTCACACCTACCTTGGTTTAGATGCATGTGCATATGGGGTTCGGCATGTCCAGTTCGTGCATATGCCTGGTCTCGCTCCAGTCAGCCAAAAACACCATTAATTCTTCAGTAACTAGCTCCACTGAACCAATCCGATCCCCGCAGCTTCTTACCATGGACGAGTTTCACGATAGAACAAGTCTGCTGTGAGCTGAGAAAATAACAATCAAATGAAGTAAGCAATTTTATCTAACAGGCCAGGGCTCTTGATGATTCCATTTCTCAAAATTTAGAAAACCAAGATATTGGTTTCCTTTAGAGAATTGTTCACAAGTACTTGAAAGAGAGAGTATCGCTTCAAAAACTTACAAATGTATGAAATACGTTAGATAATTAATTCCTTCAAGCCAGATTGAGCATTGAATCCATTACTCCCTTAGTTTACAACTTCTCAACTGCTTGAAAGTCTAATATTGATGCCCGCTTTCTTTTACCATATTTTATAAACTTATACCCAAATTAATTTTTCAAAACTTTTTATATAGGATAAATATTTTTTAAAAATTTTATATGTAAATAAATTTTTTGGGTTTTTTTATAGCGGGCCATTCATCTTCTTTGAAACTTATTAGTTCTCAGAACTATTATCTATATTTACTTTTTTTTTTATAACCTTCGGGTGAACATAAGGTTGACAACCCATCGCTTGAAAAATACTCAAAGGCTCCACCATTCACCTGCCTCCAGCTTTCTAGGCTGTATAAAGATTTAGGTGGGGTATAGACATAGTACTCATAAAAATCAAATAGGTGACTGCTTTTTCCAGACCAGCTGTGCTAACCATATGGAAGATCATGGAGAATGTGTACATATAATTGTTTTTGCTACTGAATAAGACCCAAGTGTTCAATTCCGTCAAGTACAATAACTTCTTTTATGCAGTCATTGTCAGAATGTAGCAAGAAGTAAAAGTTTTCCTCCTACGGGTAGAACAGTAGAACAGTGGATCACTTTAGCAGCTATATATATATATATATATATAGCTACTAAAGTGATCCATTGTTCTAGAAAGAGTATGATTTATATGATCTATTTAGCAGGGATCTGCTATCGGATCATCTCGTCATATTTTCCATTTTTCTCATAGGCTCATAATTTTTAATATTTGATAGTATGTAGAAAAAAATCCAAAAAATAACATTTCAGGTTTTTACTACTTACAAAAGAACATGCTAGATACATCTAAACAAAAAATTCACTGCTATCCAGAGCATATCTAAGGGAAACCTAGGTTTCATACATGCATCCTTGGAAATAATAGAGTTGATATTTCTTACAAATTACAAACCACATAATGCAGGTTAAGGATTTGGATTCATGGGTACTCGAGTAAATCTCTCCCCTCCAAAGCCAATAATTGATTCACTTACACGCGGAACTTAGAATAAAGAAATTTTAGACACTTGGCAATCAGGTATTCTCCAAACAAGCTTTTCTGTGGAATATCAATTTCCAATAAAGAACATTCTTGAACTTAATAGACTGTACCCTTAATTTTCCTCCTTTTCTTCCCTATGATTTAAGAATGAGCATTGACCCAAAACGATTGGAGGATTATGCTTCTCTTAAGGCGATAACTTTTTAAATTGGACAAAATGATCTGAGTAACTATCCAATAGAGCACAAATGATTGCTAAAATTTAGAGATATGTGCTCTAATCCACAAATTGATAAACTAACTTCCTTGACTTAACTATCTCAAAGACCTATGGAATTATCTATCGGATTGACCCTCAATCTTCTGACAGGATACTGAGGGGAGTGGTGTAACTGGTCATACTGACGGCATAGTGAAAGATAGGCAGTCGCCTCTATTTCTTCTATTGCAAATAGTTGGGGTATGGCGCCTAGTTGACGAATGTTTCCCTTCTCACCCAGGTTCCAATTAGGGGGGTGAACAACGAGTCGAGCTCGGCTCATTAAAGCTTAGCTTGTGAACGAGTTTGAGCCGAGTCACTTGCTTAACGAGTTGAGCTCAAGTTCATGAGTCGGCTCATTCAAATAATCGATTTGAGTTCGAGCTTAACACATAACTGCCGAGTCAACCTCGATCCTTAATCGAGTTTGTCGAGCCTTAATCAAGTCTATATATTCAGACGAGTTTACGAGTTTATCGAACCTTAATCGAATCGAGCTCGAGCTCAACACATAATGATGAATACTAATTCTATTCAAACGAGTTTGTTGAGCTTTAATCGAGTCGAGCTCGAGCTCAACATGTAACTACCAGGTCGAGCTCGAGCTGCTTCCATCGAACTATTTTTGAGCTCAAGCCAAATCGAGCTTGATGTTTTGTTAGTCGACCGGAGTTCGAGCTGACTGAACTCGGGTTCAGACTCTGCTCATGTTAACCCCTAGTTCCAATACAGCGTTGAACCTTGAGGACAGTGGAAAAGGGGGAGGGATTTCAGCCTCCCCTCTCCCATCGAACTAGATGAATTATATACAATCTGATTTTCTATGTATTTAGCTGAATCCAATCGAGCGACATGTCATTACTTGGGCATGTTTTGGATCTGAGGCCCATCTCACCTTAGCCTTAGACAAATCTACTAGTGAAGAAAATAATGGATTTCACAACTGCAGATTAAGTTATGCTTTATGTTACAAAAATCATGGATCTATAGCCGCAAGGGGGTCGATTCAAATCAAACCAAACCGTTCTCCCGTTTATACAAAGTCCATTTCAAGGGGAGATGATGGCATAATTCTTAAAATGACCATTTTTATATTTTAATTTCCATGAACTAAAGCATATATTTTAATTTTAATCAGCTGATGGATGCCCTCGATTCCAATCCGATTGGGATTAGACAGTCAATTCTATTAAGTAAATAAAGTTTGACAAGCTTGTGAGAGAGAGAGAGAGAGAATCCTAGTGAAAGGTACCAAATTAAATATGCAGAAGTGCTAACGGGGAATTTCTTGCTTGATCAGAAAAAATTGAAGTAAAAAAAAAATATTTGGTCAAATCACCAGGGCATGATTTGATATTACAGCTAGCGCAGTACCTTGTTATCTTGTGGAAAGCCATATGTATATACAGTTCTGAGAGTGACTCGTCAAATCAAATCCTATAGTTGATCTGTTAATCATTGATTGCTTGTTTAGGTGAAATACTTTATTAAATTTATTTTGACATAGAAGAACGACCTTGTACATTTTTTATTCTTCAACTTTAGCCAGTGCTTTCAGATATCAACAACTTTCTTTTATTCGTTTATGCATCTGGTAACAACCTCAAGGACTCGTCAAGAAATCCATTCACACACTGTAAGCCGTCCGTCTCTATATATATATATATATATATATATATAAACGCATGTTAATGTACTAAAGACAGAAAAATAAAAAAGCATAGTATCTGAGTGTTGGGACGTGCATGAGACAATATCACGAAGATAAATCTTTATCACTGCTGTTAATTAGAAAGTTCATTTTATTGGAAATCAAAATTAACAGCCTAAATCTGTTCATAGGTGCTGGAGAATAAGCCAATTAATTTACGATCTTATTTGTATTTTCCAATGAAAGGCTTCCGATTTTATTTGCATTGCAAAAGTTTTAGTTGCTTTCTGCTTTAACGACATTGAATAATGATTTTTCCGTAATGTTGCTTGTTTTCAAGTAAATGCACCACAGAATATCGAACTGTATCCCCACGTACCGAAGTTTTTTTTTCCTTTTTGTGAAGTTCTTTGAAAGTTTGTGTAAGCATCAAATTTCTTGATCTGATATCCTTTGAAGAAATAGCATACAAGGGCTTCATATATGGTCTCTCACTAGAAATGCTACCATAATTAATTTTGAGGATTAAATGACCCAAACGAAGACATGCATATATATATATATATATATATATATATATATATATATATATATATATATATATATATATATATATATATATATATATATATATATATATATATCAAAGTTCATATAGAGCTCACAGTTTTGGATGAATGTTCTGTCGAGTCGATGTTCTTGGACAAGCTAGGTGTGACTGCGGCCAAAGAGTGCGTACTCAAGTAGATAAGAAAACATGGAGGACGAGGAAAAGAATTCTCCCTCCCCTCTATTTTGGCTTCGAAGAGCAGAATTTTTTTCTAACAAGCATATAAAGCTCAGTTTTATACAAAATATTTTCTCAGATATAGAAGCTTCTCGCATGGAAGATTTCAGTCATTGCATTTTGGCCGTCTTTTTTGCGAATTAGACTAACTCGGGGCCATAATTAAAATGAAAGATTTTCCTTTTCTATGATATCATTTCTCACTTTTCACTTTAGTTGTGCCTATAAGCAATTTAAGTTCTTATTGGAAGCAGAATTAAGAAGATATATACATTATTTTCATGTATCATGCATGATGCATCTCACAACAAGCTAGCAAGTGCACCGATTACGGCAGACAATTTAAGCTTTAAATGAATATATACATAAAACAATAACGCAATACCCTGATGATGATACACTGAACAGAAGAATGACATTTGTTTCGCATTATTTGGCTGACTCAACATAATACTGTTGTAAACCTCCACTATTAGACCATAAAGCCAAGGAAATTGTCATTCATGAATAATATTAATCCTGCCCATCTTTATTCTCCAAATAAGTCACCGGAAAGATCCTGACCCGTTCCTCTTTCTTTCTGGATGTAAAGGGAAACCCAGTTTCTTGTAAATTTAGCTGATCCAAATCTGACCAACTTAAATGTGTTTTACAACACAACAACTGATATCTCACTCACTTTGTACCTGGAGTAGGACACAATATATATATATATATATTATCATTTTAGGTTAATGAGAATATGACTCATGCTTTCTCTTTCCGTCGTGTTTTGTAATCTTGCTCATCAAGACGAATAAAAAAATAACAACTCAGTTTCATCTTCCATAAAAAAGTGTTGACATGCACCCATTTCTTGTACTATGGGCGCCTTTTCAAGTAGCTCAGAACAATTATCTCCCTGCCTGGTCCTGCTCCTTTTCTCGATGAAGCTTGCTTTCCAATTTGACTGCACATTTGAGAATAAAGTTTCTTGACGTATAGTTTGGCCATAGTATGGCCTCAGGAAAGACTATTTATATAAATGATTAAGCCCATAATGTATTCCCTACTTTTGACTGAGCTTCTGAAGCTGGAAGTTTTCATTATGGTAGCCGAAGTTGCAGCCTTTCATTCTTTTGGGTGATAGCAGAATAGTCTGAATTCATAACTGATCACCTTCCAATAGTTTCACCATGCTTTATTGTTTTTAAATCTCCGTGAATATCTTTCCATTTTTTCCCCCTACCCAAAAGGAAGGTCTTGATCTCCTTTCTGAATGGTCGCGATTCTTCATCCTTACCCTTCAATGGTACTTTAAATGCACCCACTTGATGCAGAAGTTCCATTATTGAGTCTTCTTTGATAATTATCTCTTCACGTACAACCAAGGCTGCACACAACCAAGTCAGTGTTTCAGAATCCACTTGTTTTCTTCTGGTCTCCTTTATTATTTTCCTTTTAAAGAGAATGGAAAACTTTAATGGAATCTTAACAAATTTATACAGACTTCTGCCATGGATGTGAATCTGGAGATGTGCACGACAAGGTAGCCTGCGTGTAGATTTATACAGACTCTTCAGTTTTCTTTTCCATTGTGAGATGCAAAATTCATACTCATTAAGACATGCTTAATCTGAACAACTTTCTTTCAGTTAGAAAGCACTGATAACAGCCAAAACTTGGTCATGCGAAGCAATGTATTCAAGCTTTTCAGAGCCCAATATGGAGCAGAGTCAGCAGACAGCATCTCTGTCAAAGGGGAAGCGATCAGTAGTGGGATTCTCATGAGCTTCTTTCCTTAAAAAGCTAGCCATTCTTGGGGCCTTTCTGCCCTTGCTGTCAAAGAAGATTTAGGACCATATTACAGATCAAGTGTAAATGGATCATATTCACATCAACTTACACATAAAAAATCTGATTCTGATCATATTCAGACTTCAGTGCTTTTAAAAGGAGAAACAGAAAGAATAAAACAACAGTGTAAGTATAAAGAGCAATAATGACAGCAGATCAACTTTAGAACTGCCTTCATATGACTTCAATCCCGAGTGGTCTCTCTCTCTCTCTCTCTCTCTCCACCACACCCCCCCACAAGCCAAACGAGGTAGCAGTAAGCTTGTGACTCCCTGCACTCAAGAGAACCTATGATGAGCCACACTATGCCGTTGTTGGGAGTCCTATAAAAGCTGGAAAAAACACAGAAAAAAGGAGATGTTGATCGCAGAGAACCGCAGCGTCCTTGCATGAGTCGTATGATACGGCCGCCATTGCAGCCGTCCACCTGGTAAATCGACGGCCGCGAATGATGGTAGGGGCTGAATCCTCCTGAAAGGTGAAAGGGAAGTTGTTGGTTGCAGAGAGGAGGAGGAAGTCTTTGCATGACCACGGCCACAATCATATCCGTCCATCTGGCAGATGGACGGTGGAGATTGATGGTAGGACCCGACTCCCCACGTGACAAGCCCCACCGCACAAGAGGCCAACAGGCCATGCAAGGCTTTGCACATAGAGAGTACCATGCTCACGTAATCACAAGACATCAATCAAAGTATCGATTCTTTTTTAAGTACACTCATTATTTGTACCTTCGGTTCTCTTTTCTAGCTGTCATGGGGCATGGAGAATAACAGGAAAGACATGGAACTATTTAGGGTAAAATCTAAGAAAAGATGCTGGCAGAACACTGTGGACCTGGATCTGGAACCCTGGAAGGGGGCAAAATTGTCTTTCTGTTCTGTTCGAACTGGTTATGGTTAGAGAGGGGAACAGGTGGACAATTTGTCCTCTCATGGGCCATTCAATGAACCCAATTGGGACGTCGTCCTAAAGAAGAAAAGAGAAAACCGCATAGTTTATAGGATGTTCCTGTGCTCGGCCTTGTACGTCTTCTTTCACAACTGGAGTCTGCCGGTTGAAATCAAGATAGAAACCACTAGTCTTGTCCTCAACACTGTTGCACCAGTACCTTGTGCTCTTTTACCTTGTTCATCAGATGCATCGATGTAACTGATTCTGTGGGGATTTGGTTATTTTCCTGTCACATCTCACACACACACACACATATATATATATATATATATATATATATATATATATATATATATATATATATATATCTGTGTGTGTGTGTGTTATTAGATGGCTGTTTTGGGCACACGATTGATTTATCCTGATTACAACTT
This sequence comes from Nymphaea thermarum, assembly GCA_011799765.1. Classification (NCBI taxonomy): domain Eukaryota; kingdom Viridiplantae; phylum Streptophyta; class Magnoliopsida; order Nymphaeales; family Nymphaeaceae; genus Nymphaea; species Nymphaea thermarum. The sequence goes on along the minus strand of JAANDH010001340.1, from coordinate 49,623 downwards.
GTTTTTAAACCCTGGTCTGTACAAAGGAAGTATATGACTATTTATTGAGAACCTCAGATTTCAAAGGGGTTGGAATCGGACAGAACCATTCGTATGGTGCCAAACAACCATAAATATTATGAGGGTCTCAAAATGATATGCACCCACGCATACACATATCAAATGACATTTGTAGTTCTTTAAAACAACTCAATAGTTTTTTCTTATTTTTTCTCTTTGTAGAAGGTCGTTATTAAACATGCAACTGGCAAAGAAATAAAGGAAAGTTATTTCGATTGTCTTACAGTAATTAGTAATTACTTTGAGAGAGAGGGAGAGAGAGAGAGAGAGAGAAAGCATTGGTGTGCTGTGCTTCAATCACCTGCTGCATATGAAAATGCTGAAAGCATTAGACCAGTGCAATATTATCCCGCTCAGAAAGTCAAAGATCCCATTCCGATACTAAAACACAAAGGAAACAAGTTTGCTGTAAAAAATGTACGTTGTGCTGCAAGGCCTGGGAAGCCTGCGGGGACGGGTTCAAGTAGCCTTCAGCGTTTAGAGTTTTCACTTTTTTTTCCCCTCTTTTTTTCTTTAATTTGCGAGTTTTAAAAAAAAAGGAAACATTATAATATTCTAGGGTAAATTACTGGATATCTGAGAGCCCAATATACTTCTAGGGTTTAGCACCATGTTCTTTCCTTGGGAAGACAATAACAAATTCTTTCTTTGCAGTAAAAAGAATTATTAAATTAACTCATGTTCTGTAGTTTTCAATTACTTTCTTTCCTAGCAGAACAGCAGCTATCTGCTCCTTCATTCTATAAACAACTCTACGTCTGTTTGGCAGCGCTAAATCTGTGAATTTATGCGGCACTCCTGCTGCGCCTCTTCTTTTAAGTCAAGCATTTAGGGTTTTTCTAAAAGTTCCCCACAGTAAATTAAAACTCCAGGAAGTGGATGCAACTTGTATGGAGATGTTACAAAAAGTCACCCAACTTTTATTGATATAAAAAGCACAACTTCTTGCTAGTAATCCAAGTTGAGCACCCTCTTATAAAATATACAATTTCTATTAGATCCATCCACCATAGAAACTAAACCCACTTAATATATACATGAGAGAGAGAGAGAGGGAGAGAGAGAAAGAGAAAGAGAGAATGGATGTGGAAGAAAACTCCGGTTTAGCAAGAAAGATTCTAGAGAGAGAGTGGGTGTGGAAGAAAACTCGGGTTTAGCAAGAAAGAATCTAAGTTGGGATGTTTGTCAGATCTTCTTCTTTGGTCTTGCAGTGCATGGATGAGGTAGTGAAGAGGCCGAAGATGGCAGGGCAATCCCCATAACTCATGGCTGCATGCATGGGCGTGCAGAGCTCCCCAAAGTGGGCTATTGGCAGAACCAGCAACATAGCTCTAGCTAGGTTGAGTCACATTTCCTTGCACTCCCAGAAAAGGAAAATGAAAACCCAAAACTCAAAACAGTAATTACTGCAGGAAAACGCCTGCAAATTTTTATCAGAGTGCCCAAGAAACCGATGCAGGGGGTTATCAATCCCCACCACTTTTTCTCTTTTTCTTCTTTTTGTTTTTGGGGAAGGTGGGGGTTTGAAGTCTCTCTCTCTCCAATCACGCCCTACAGTATTTCCCAAAAACCTTTATTATTTCCTTGCATGCAAAGCTTTAAATTCTCTGCTCTTTTTTGGAGATCACAAAAAATAAGGAGGAAAGATCCCACCTTCCTTCTTTTATCACTTTGTTTATTAAATAGTGCAAGATATGCTTCAAAGCCATCCCCATCTCTTGCATGCCATCTGTTTGAAAACCCAAAGGAAAAGGTTCTCAAACTCAAGAAGACACCTTTATCTTTTTCTCCCTCTCTAGTTTTTGTGTGCCCTCTTCCACTTCCTGCTCTTCTGCAGAGACACTGGTAAAGCCCAGAAAGATTTTGTCTTTTTTTTCCCAACTAGTTCAAAGATTGCACATAGAGGGTACCCCACCACTCTTTTGTTTCTCATACATCCTGCCAACGGGTATATAAATAGAGAGGCTCGACAGGCCGTTCTCCCTGCTTTACACCAAAAGAGAAAAGAAGAAGAGGCAATGAAAGGTTGGCTGTTTTAGCCCACATCCAAGCTCCCCACTTTCTCCAGTCCAAGGAAGCAAACCCAAGATGGTTATTTGATTCCTTCCATGGTATTTCAGACTCTTTCTTATTAAGTTTTTTTATCTTCTTGGCCACTGTAGAGAGAGAGAGAGAGAGACAAAGACAGAGACAGAGAGGGAAGAAAAAGGAAACTTGATCCAAACGAATCAACCCCACTTTCTCTTTTCTATTTTTCTCCTTCACTGTTTCTCTCGCAGCATGGCAGATGATGAAAAGGGTTGTGCAACTAATGAAGTTGTAGATGGTTCTACTGGAGAAAAGAGGTTCTTCCCCTGCCTCTTTTGTTCAAAAAAGTTTGTCAGCTCTCAGGCCTTGGGTGGTCACCAGAATGCACACAAGAAGGAGAGGTCAGCAGCAAGGAAGGCCCAGAGAGCAGCTGACTACAGGATTTCAGGGCTACCCTCCCCACCTGTTATCTTTGCTCAAAACCTTGGTGTCTTGGGCCCTTCCTTCTATATCAATGCCCACTCTGGGAATCACGGCATCCCTCCAACTGGGCACTTTGCTTCTCAATTGTCTGACAGGTTTGGGTCCAATGGAGCCCCTAGGTTCGACAACCCATACAGAGGACCACCATGTTTTGGGGAGGAAGATGCAAGTTTCTTCAATTGGCAGAGGAGTTACAGGGACAGGGTGGTGAGCAATGGGGAGTTTCCATCAGAGGGGCCTTCAAAGAAGAGGGCACAACTTTTGGGAATTGATGAGGATGCATCTGGATCTTCTGGCAGTGACCAGAATCTTGACTTGTCTTTGCATTTGTAGAGGCTTAAGGATCTTCAACAGATATAGGGAAAGTCATGGGGGAGACCACAATTTTCTTGTTACAGAGAAAGAGAGAGAAAGAATGTCCTATAGGCTTATCTCCTTCTCTTGATCTTATGTTGGGACGTCGGTTTTTGGTTCTGGGTATGTGCATGTGTAATAAGTTAATAGTCTTCTTTCTGATTTCTTTCTTCATGGCCCTCTGCGTGTGAGGGCATGCTTTTTCAGTATAGTGATCATCTTCTTTTCGACTAGCCTTGTATCTTGTTTCTTCGCCTTCCTCCATGGTTGAAGCTTAAAAGGCATGTGAATGGTTTTTCTCATTTCCCTTCCGATAATATTTTATTTACTAACCCAATCCATAACATTCGGTCAGATATAGTAGATTATTTCACCAAATTTGGATTCTTATTCTTGTCAAGATCACTCAAGGCTCTCCTGTACTGTACTTCTCCTGTCATTGCTACATGAAGAACAGCATTTAGAAAAAAGAAAAAAAAAGGAAAAGGAAAGAAAGAAAGGTTCCAGTAACAAAACAAACAGTACGCTTTACGGTCAACTGACTGCTCAGGATGTTTGCTTGCTTCCCCTTTGAAGAGGTTTTGTATTTTTACACAGTTGTTTCAAAGAAAACTGCATGTTGTCATTTTCAACAAGTTGTTGGCCGATGATAAGGTCTCTCTGACGGCTACACCTTTTCTTCGTCATGTCTGTGGCAAAAAGAACCGAGATTGGAAGCTTGAAAGGAACGACAACCTATTTTTAGAAATTATGGTCTTTATCTTTAAAGTCAAGCTCTTCAATGGCAAAATACTGAGATTCCTCGTGCCATGCTCTTTGCATTTATTAGAGAACCTTTCGGTCCAAGGGAGTTCATCCGGATATAGAAATACCCATATCATCAGAGTAATCACCAAATTTTGCTTTATTCAGTGCATGAATGCTGCTTTTGGCTCTATTCAGTACAGGAGAAAGTACTGTCTTTTGCTTGTTAATTTGGCTCTACTAAGTAGCCACTTGATAGATCAGTTCAAAATAGTTGTAGTTTGCCGATTCTAAGAATCGTGAGTTCAAGAGATACCTATAAATCTCATTCTCACAAATGTCCATGAGGCTTCTTCCTCACAAAGTACCCACAACTTCTGCTGGAAAATAGAAAAGCTACAAAAAGGATCAGAAAAATATACGGGTATCAGAAAGAAGTGAAACTACGGAAAATGGCACCGCAGAATCTGCATTTATCTCAACATTCGTGAAACTTGTTCATAGTGATATATAATAGTTTAATGTCGGAAGAATATGTCTACTTTGGTAAAAGTTGAACTGTTTTCCTTCCTTATCTTTAGTTTAGGTTCACTTGGCAGAACTGTTTCCGTCCTGGTCTTTAGTTTAAGTACAATTGGCAGGAACCATGCATGTTCTTATCGCAAACCAGGCATGAGTTAAACTTATGCCCATCCCGGTTAATTGGCTTGATATTCGGACTTCAAACTTCATGAGACCAATTTCCAACATGATATTGTCCACAGGCATAGAGCAATTACCACATATATAGGTTTCAATCACCACCTAAATTAAGCGTTTGTTATTAATTTTTTCAGGAAACAATTGTAGTTAAGATCAGAGATCCGGCTGCAATGGCCTCAATTCGCGTACCTATGGTCGCTTTCCTAGAAAGGTAACACAAGGCGGTTGGCGGATGGCGGGTTCCCGGTTTTCTTCTTCTCCAAAGGTGAAAAAGAAGAACAGCTGAACTACAAAAAGAGAAAACTCGAACCCTTCAAGTGCTTAAAAAGTTGTTATGAACAATGTAATTAATTTGGAATCCCACCTAAAACTATGCTTAAGCGTGATACTCTATTGGCACAAAACACCAAGTTTGCTAGGGTCCTAACACGGCGAACTTATGGCAGTAAACCAGACCAGTTTATCTTGGCAACCTAGATGCATGAGCCCAAGGGGACGTGCTAAGGTGGGAAACCGAGTTTAGATCCCCCACACTTTCTTCATTGAGCTTAAGTTCCTTTATACAAATCAATTATTTAATGTACAGGGCCCACTTTGAACCCATAGTTTTTTATTCCAAATAATCTTTTTATTCAATTCATATAAACCAATTTCATGAAGTTTTGGGTCCATCTTGAAACCCATAGTTTTGGGTTCCAAACAAACTTTTGGTTCAAATCAAGAGACTTGTTTCCCTGTCAGGTACGTCATTGGAGCTTTTGCTTGTAATTCTCAACAGCTGGAGGAGCATTTAGTCCAGCACTACGGCAACCAGAGCAGTGGAATGACCCAAATATTTTTCAGTTTAAAATTAGCAAAGATCCAAAAGCATGTTACTTTAGTTCCTATCCCTAAAGATAGGGTGTGGACCATACATAGTACCATTCCCAAGTGATCAATCTGTCAAGAAGCAAGCTCAAGAAACCTACCATCTCACCTTTGGCTTGTCACATATATCAAGAATAAACAGACAACAGGAGAATGATTCATATACCTACTGTGGTGTTACATGACATCGGCTACCTGTCAAACTTCTCCAAGTGGTCCAATTAAGAACCAGCATGAAAACTATTTGGTGTTGTTCGTCTCTGATAATCATACAAAAGATAATATTGAAGAACAATAAGGCTCTGAGGTGATCACTGTTGCAGTTAATGGCTTGCAGGTAAAAGGTGGTACTCTCAAATAAGATAAAACCAACAATATATATACATATATATATATATATATAATGGCTTGCAGGTAAAAGGTGGTACTCTCAAATAAGATAAAACCAACAATATATATATAATAGTTTACTGAAGCCTATATAAAATTTGGATAACCAACAGGAAACCACCATTGAGGAATCGGTAGCAACATCTCCTTTAATTATAACCTGTTTGTTCATAGGATGTAAACCTCGCACACCTTGAGGAATAAATAAGATCTCCTCGACTGTACGTGCCCCGAAAAAATCAAGTGAAGCAGGAAACTGACGATTAATTTTGGGGGCATCATTCTGATAAACTGATAAAAAACACAGGTGGGTCTTTCATTTTTCTTTCATTTTCTTTCTGATTCTCAATTAATCCACATGCTGTTTCTTAATTTATCTGATTCAGTGCTCTTACTTCCTTCTTTCAATGGAGAACCTTTAAGGATGTTAATTAGATCTATTGAATCTCAGATCGTAACGTATGTGATTGCTTCATCAATGACCGTGCGCTCATCCCGGGGCGTCGATTCAAATCTATTCAACTACAAAACCTCCTATTAAATTCTTCTTGGAAAGCTGACGATCTTATCCAAGTCTCTACACACAGGCTATTGAAATCCCTTGAGAGTTCAATTTAGAGTTACTGGCTTAATGACGAGTTACCACCTCATTATGACGTAGATATGAGATTCAAATTCCAAAATGGTAGCACCGGTAACGCTTCTTTTTCCTTATTAATGGAAGAAGAAGATACGGTTGCCGCACTGTTACTTAAATTTCAAGCACGCTTATTGCTGCCATGAATAAGTCTCATGGCTATCTTTTTAGATTTCCATTAAATATATAATACACTATCGGTTTTGGAAATTAAGCCACCATCGCCATTGGTGGTGCAGTTCTGGCGGCAAAATTTGATTTTAATTTTAGTAAGAACAGCAGCGAGGTTCGGGTTTGAAACAAGTTGAGCAATTATTGGTGACATTGATCGATTAATTTAATTTCGGTATGCAGAGTTAACTTTTGATATATATATTCTTAATTTGAAGGTAAATCGTGTTTCAATTCATATTGGCCCACCTGGTTAAAACTGATAATCTGACAGGTGCACTTGCACACACACACACACACACACACACATATATATATATATATACATACATATATAGTTTTTATGTCGCCAATTTGAAATTTTACATGAAATTCTGCCAAGTTCGTGAACTTCTTGAGCTTGGCATCTTAAGCGACAAGTTGGAGATCATTAATTAATCAATGGTGATGGAAGTGCATGAATTTATGAACTTTGGACAAGTTTGATCGAGAATGTTCAGCAAGTAATTAATGTGAATTTATGGGTTGCTAATTAACTAAAGGATTCAAGTAACCTCAGACTTGCAAATGAACCAAATTAATATCTTCATAAAGCCAAATTGGAACAAATTAGAACCGATCGTTCATGATCCATACGTTCATAAAGAAATGACAGATACTGTTCAAAACAATGTTACCTCAGAAAAATCAATTGTTTCATTAGACAAAACTCTGTATATAGGTAAAATTTTAGAGAAGCAATATCTTGTAATCATCAACCAGCTCCTAGAAAACTACCTGTAACTTTTGGTGTTCACAGCAGATTAATTTCCAATCAAGCTATTCACAGAGGGCACTCAGTGCCAGTCTCAGGATGTTCCCTAGTTTAATCCCATGAGTGCCAAGGACCACCAATAATAGTTGTATGATATTTTATGAGTTTTCTACTGCATTTGGCAGTTGGGGATAACTTTTGATAGGCTTGAAGCCTGACCATAAGTTTTATAAACTTTTCTGTTGGCCAATCCAGCTAAGTTGACATTCTCTCTTTTGTTTGTGAGAAAGAGAGGGAGGAATGAACTACTGTACTTAGACTACCCAAAAGGGCCAAGAGAAGAACTAACAACTGTACTTAAGTTCTCAGCAACAAATACAAGAGAGAATCTATGAAGAATATGGCAAGAGGCCAAGAGGGATGGAGCTAATACTTCTAAAATAAAAAAGTTCTTCTTTTCTCTTTCTTTTAAACAAAAAAATAATTGTAAGCACCAATTGATGTGGGGGGCACCATTCATAAGTTGGTGGTGGGCCCCACAACTTCCACTCCCAATGTCCACTATCTATTTTTTTCTCATTTGATAACGGAGGTGGGATGTCGGGGCATTGGCACCATGAAGGCTTTCAATGGACAAGAAAAAGTATAAAGAATTGTCAGTAGGCCAAGTTTCCACGACTACATTGAGTGCACTAAGGCAAATGATAAACAATTCAAATGAACATTGCAGAGTTGGTGCAGCAAAGTTGCCCTAAGTTTACCTAAGGAAACAATACTGCCTCATGACCAGTAATTCCTGGGAAGGTTGTTGGAAGAAGAAAGACAGTAGTATAGTAAAATCTAAAGTACATTCAGTAAAAATTTAGGGAATAGTGTATATATATATATATATATATCTGAACTTGCTCTTGTTAATACCCTGGACAAACTTTACAAGCAATTCCCTAAGATATGAAAACATTATGCTATTCTATCATCCCAACAACACCTATGAAGCCTATTGAGACAAAACAATGCATCCTATAGGTGAAAACATGAAGGGAACAATATTGGTCCTTTGAAGCTAAGCCACTTACTGCACGTAGGTACTCCATTTTGATTTTTGAAAACATTGAGTAGGGCCTAGGGCTGTGGAATGTAAATTTTCAACTTTTTCTAAGCCAAGTCTTTAGCCTGTTCCCCATGTCAATGCTGTTTAGTGCTTGTTCATCTAAAACTTGTTGAGACAACAGCCAGTCAGAAGCACATGCTGGCAAATTGTACGGAATGAGCGATAAGCGGCGAAAAATTATTCGTAGACCTATCCCTACCTATAGCTTGATAGTCTATGTGTTGTATAACATAAAGATTAGTGATTATGTCGGATGATTAGAGTAGGTTTTGTAGTTTATAGCAATAAAAAAAAAGAAAAAATAGTTGGACTGTGAAAGAGCTCGAATTACGAGCACGCTAAAATGGAGGCTTTTGAATATCAAAATAACACTTTCAAGGAGTTGATAGCTTTCTCTAAGGACTACTCAAATGTTGATGCTCCAACACCACTTCATGAAGAATGGGAACTAGTTACTACATGTTCTCCTAGTCAGCAGACCACTGTTTTCTTGTTTTTTTTAATTGCCCAAAGCAACACAATCTATGCCATTGGATGATCTTTAAATGCAATACATGCTGAAACATTTATTAATGTTCCATAGGGAATTGGTTGTACTTCACTAGGCCAATACTGCCACTGGCAGCACCAACAAAGGCATAAATTGTTTTAGGAAAAGATGAATTGTTTGAGATTCATTAATTAACTCTAAGAGTGAAAAAATGTTTCATTGACACTTTCTAGTAGAAGAATTACAAACTTGCTGGATAAACAACTTAATGTGTCTGACCATGAGCTTCCAACAAGCATAGTTAGTAATGATAATAATAGAGCATGTTCACTTCTTTTGCCACACAAGAATGAGATATCTAGCTAATTTCCCAACCTTGGGCCATTAAACAGTAAAACATATAGGCGACCTTGTCTTTCCAGTTTCATTGTAAGGACTTCACAAAAGTAAGCCACTAATGACCAAGAAAACTTCAACCTGGTGGTACTTGGACAGTTTTACTGTAAAAATCCATATAATTGTGATCAAATTGCAATGCAATGTATTTAGTTGACTCATTTTGCAACTTGTGCGAATCCAACTTGCCAAGGCATCCTAAAGATCCATGCCTTATATTTATGGTTTATTGTATAAATCCAAATATGATTTGTTGCCAACTTCCCCGCTATATAGAGATCCATTGCTGTCCTGGCTTTACTTCAAGTCCTACTCGAGATGCATTAATGAATAACCTTCTTTGTTAGTCATTGAAGCTATTCACTCCAAGTTCTTTGTTAGTGCTTTCTTCAAAAATGAACAAAGATCCAGAGCTTTTAAATCAAATCTTATTATTCATCTTCCGACGTGGATTTGCAAGAACACGACTTTGCACTCATTGCATTACAAGACGCTAACAAGTCAAACAATAGATGCCCATTGGGCAGTTTGTAAAACAATTTTAATTTTTCATTGATAACCAGTTGACATTACGCTTCCAGAAGAATCAAGACTCATAATATTTTCATACGTTAATTTGATGGAACCCATGAGATCATTCATCATACATACACACACATATGCTCTTATAATTTTCACATATATTGGTCTCGCTTGATTATCAAAATCAAGCTTCTGTGATAAATGGGGAGCAGGTTTCATGTTCTTAAATGATATTTTGCAGGAAGGACGACGTGGTTCCAAGCGTTGATGTGGTTGGCTGTTTCTTTTGATTTCTCGGTCTTTCAACTGTACCATCTCTCAATCAAAAGCTTCCGGTTGGCAATGTTGTACATAGATTTCTAATTTTCAATCAATCAATGAGCTAATCGAAGAAGAATTTAATTTCTAGCTAGAGTGCCCCTACGTGTGTCATTTGGAATCCGTGAGGACCAATAGTTCTGCTTTGCGGATCTGACTTTCTCCGCTTTATCCTAAGGTTTGCTTAGATCGGAGTGCCGAGAAAAATAGAAAAGAAAAGAGACTTTAGCTCTCTAGCTAGCTGCTCAGTCACTGCTTTCACTGTATTGGTGGTGCAACTCAACAGTCATTCCCACTCGTGTTGTGGGGTTCGGGTTTGATGGGCTCAAAGCCCTAAGGAGGCACGATATTTAAGGATTAGCTTTAGAAGATGGAAGAGATAGCGAGATCAGTGGCATGATTTTTTTTTCTTCTTAGATTCATTTTTTAGTATTTTTTACATGTCTCTTCGATCATTTAAAGTGGATGTTTTCTGTATACTTCGATAATTTTTTACCCCTGTAGGAGTAGGCCAGGCACGCCCTACTCTCACGTAGGGTGATGCTTTCGATTCAACAAATTTTATTAGTCATACATAATTTTATGTTCGAGAGAAATTTTATATCCATTGGAGTCAGGAATGTCAGGCCAATATGGACGATGGAAAACCTTCATGTATATCTCAAAAACATGCTTTCCGGGAAAAAATGGGAAAAGAAAGTTGTAAATTAAGTAATAAACTTGTAACTATATAATGTGGTACCTTTAAAATCTTTGGAAATATATATAAGAAAGTTGTACATTAAAATTTTCCAAAAAAATGTTGAATAGTTCTATAAAATCTGGTTAAATTGATCATGAAAGTTTGAAATGATCTGCGCATTTTAGATTGCATGTGGGGGTAATCAGAATTACATGATCACGGAAGTGAAATTCGGGAGGTTAATCATTATGTGAAGGAATTTCATAGATAGGAGATAGGAGAAAAGCGCGCTGACAAACAAAGATTTAAAACAGGTGAAATCTCGAATGTCATCAGAAAAAATGCACGCGATTATAATCTCTCTTTGTTTTTGTTCTGGTCCCGTTTCGTTGTCGTCATTTTTATTGCATGTCGTGCTTTAATTTGCAGGAGTCAAGTCTTCTGAAAACGTATGTAGTTTAGAATCATTAGATATAGCTGACAGATGCTGTGCGGATGGCAAGAAACACAGTTCAAGATAAAAAGGTGGTCCGATGTCCAGATAATTAAAAGATTCAAAAGGCCGAGGAGAAAATTTTCCAGCAGTAGATTCAGTGCAGGTAACTGGTGTACCATGCACTCTCTCTCTCTCTTATCTTATATTTCATATGTTCATAGTTCATACTTCATAACAAAGAAACCAAGAATGCAAGGCAACTGAAACCTTTTCCCTATTTGATTTATTCCTTAATTTCCACTTGAAATGGCATTCAGATCGATGTTTTGTGAGGAATGGATCATTCTAAGATAGGTTCCATCTTGGCCTCTTTCAGTAGCAGCTGAATTACCTGCTTGATACTGGCAAATTCATCTTCGGTAATCACATTCAGGAAACTGATAATTGATCCTTCATTATGTTCTTCACATCATTGATTATCCGATAAGCACTCTCCGTTCTGATCGACCAACAGTAATGACTCCCCATTACGTTGTTAACATCCATGGCCATGATCAACTAATGCTTGACTCCCTTTTGTTATTCGCATCATTGGTCTTCACCGAACTAATCAAAAACTTGAACAAATGGCCACCATTATGGCACTGCAGTACCATTCGAGCATCTTCACCTGCGATTACCTTCGTCGATCATCGGCGCAGGCGGCTGCTGAAGCCTGAAGCAGATACACAAGGCAAAGTTATTCTTTCTATTGTTATTATCTTCTCATGCGATCATGTATGCAAAGTTTTGAAATGATTCACTTTCGTAACACAATGTCCTCATTTTCCAATCAAAACTTTTTAATCTATTTTCCCCAAGTCAAAGGGAAAACAGGTCCTATTGAACTCGAAATCAGATTGAATTTCGGTAGCTCCCATGAAAGGTTTTTACTAGAGCAATTAATAACACAGATTCAGAGAGCTGCTACTTTATCTGTTCACCTGTCCAGTCTAATAAGATACTTTCATAAACTGCGCTGCATGCTTTCAAAGAAGTGGAATTTTTAGAGCATTTATTGGATAATCTAGGTTTATCCTGGTTTACGGACAAGGTGTATTCACTGATCCTTTTGTAAGCGGGCTTTGCAAGCAACTGTAAGCTTGCAGATTGGCTATTGCGATATTTTTCTGTGAAGAAATAAATATTATTACCATATGGTGAAGCTCAGAACCTGCAGTTGAACATGAAAAGAACTTTGTCTAGTCTGATTCCGAGTTTAAGAGAGGTCCAAGTGGAACTTGTTTCAATCCTAAAATTTTCTCCTTCGACAATAACTTTTTTGTTAGTTCACGTTAGTAACAGTTCAATCGTTGTCTCTCTTTTGAATTAGTAAGTTGGGGTTAGTCATGCCTTCTCACAGATTATGTCGACATATAACATGGGTATTGAGCTCTTTACCTCTTTGGCTTAAAGATCTTATAGTCCGACCCCCTAGCCTGGTGAACTGAGTTTTGTTATCATGTATATGTCAAATGTTCTGTACTTTTGAGGCATTTACTGTAAATTCTTGTTCTATTTCTGTAGTGCACTCAATCTCTTAGACGCTTAAGTTTCTGTGTGAGTTTACTGGGTTTAAGTACCAGCTGATGAGGTTGTCTGCTTCTATGACTGTAACATTGTGCAAAGAACACCACACACACAGAGAAAAGATCGAGAGAGATAGCTTTTCAGAATTGCCCTTAGAAATGGTGTTCGAACTGTTACTTTCATTTGCATTTCTTTCTGTGATTTTCGATCTAAATATTCGTTGTTAACAATGTAAGGCACTTTTATACAGTACTGTGCGACCTGCGAAAGTTACCAAGTCGATCAGATCATGTCGCAAAGATCGGAAACCTAACAGGGTCGATGATACGTTGTCTTTGCCTCAAGATTGAAGTTGGATGTTCTCTTTAGAAAGGAAGGACAGTAAATGTATTGGAGCCGGCCAACTTTTAGTGACTTAGCTACTCTAGTGCAGCTGCTATGTTTATCCTATGGCATGATAAGACTGATCAGTCTGATCTCCAAGGCTTTTAAATATTGCATTCTGAAGCAATAGACATCCATGTGCTCGAATCCCGGGCGCTATCATTCTGCAATTAGCTTATGTTTTCTGATGGTGTTGTCCTGATCATTTTATCTCACAAAAGGTTGATTTCTCATAAGAAGAAGAAGACCAATGACAATGGAAATAACAGAGACGAAGACACCAGAACAGGTACTCCCATCCTCCCACTTTGCACCCTCAGCAGCTTCATGGTGTTCCATTAGAAATATTGTTGGGGTCAGGCCACATCTATATACAATACATGACAGTAGGGATTATCCATGATTTGCTTCTCCATGGGCAGATCCAAGTAGAACTTTGCTGGATTTGCACATAATAAAACTCCAGATTTGTGAAATGGGCCTTTTCTTGCTCCATGAATTGAGCACTAATATATATATATATATAGCATCGATGACATTCTATGTTTAATGTTTATCAAATTCTCCTATCAAGGCTAATTATTCGTCGAATAAGATTTCCATCCACCTGGTCAGAGAGTTGCACTTAAAGACCTTCAAGTTGAAGGAGATCAAGAACTCAAACGGGGAATATATGTCTTGGCTGCCAGAAGAATTTCCACCTACAGCCCGGACCATGCATACTGCCTAAAAATATAAAATCTTTGAGCTTTTTCCTAAGTTTAGCATGTTAGAAATTAAGTGATGATATGGTTAATATTCTCAAGCTTATTGCGTGTTGGTTGCAATATTTTTCCATTATAGACACCCAATTTTCCATGGAAAAAGATCACCTTGGTCTCTAATCATTAATTTGAAGGCACACTGTCAAATCATATGTAGGATATCTGATCCATGTAAGAATATTTGAACCAAGTACAGACACTGATTTGGATCTGGACAGAGATTTCCTAACTAACTATTTTACTATCTCCTTAACCATATATAATTTTTGGGGGTTCAGTCCCAGCTAGCTTTAAGCAGAAAAGACTTGTATCAATTTTCAGAAACCTATATCAAGTTTCAGTTCATATATGTCGGAATCCGGTTTGATTCAAAACAAGCATGATCAATCCAATCCAACTTGCATCTAATCCAGGTAAGAATCAAAGAAATAAATATTGAGGGATTCAAGTCTTTGTTGATCAACCAAGCATATATTTCTCACTTCAGCGTAAACATAACAAAACCATTAGTGAATCCAATGGAGAAAGGCCTTCTCAAATAATTGGATTTAGAACCATGGCATGAAATTTTGGATCCAAACATTGGGCTGATTCATGTTAACTCTGTATCATGGAACATGCCCTAATCTTTAGGACATGTTCATATAACAGTAATAACCAGTGATTCATGTTAACTCTATATTACATGCTCCACGAACCTGCCCTAATCTTTAGGGCATATTCATATAACAGTAATAACCTGTTACTGTTGTCAAACGATCGACTCTTCAAGTTAAGTTTCATTCAGATGTGTCTGTTTTATTAAGTTTCAAATTAAGATTGTTCGATTGGAGGCAACAATCCGAATGGAATTCAAACAAGTGAAAACATGCCTGGCTCAAGCATGAAATATTTTTCTTAATCATGGCTTCATCAAACCTGGACAAAAAAAGGGGTCTTGCGAACAGTATCGGAGCCAGAAAAATTCGCTGGAGGGGCACTTGTTTAAAAATACTCAAATCTGATGGGGCAATCAATATTTAAGATTCTCATTTAAAAATAAAGAACTTTTAAGAGATTGCTGTGGGCAACTGCCCACACCAATCAGACAAGATGATCTATTTGCATCCATGTAGCTAATGTCATATCATAAGTCTCCAAAGATTTAACTTAAAAAAAGAGAAAAATCTATCATTTTATTTGTAAAATGAAGATGAAATGGGGTCTTCTCATTTCCTTGTGATCTCTTAGAACCAAAAACTTCAATGTCTCTTCAATGATTTATAAGGAAAGAATGTTGTCAGGAATTTCAGAACATGTGATACGGACTCAAAATAAATCTAAAAAGTTGGTCTTCATCGGAAGTTTTGCACCGTTCATCTGCGGAAAAAAAATAAAGAAAAAAGAAAAAGGTCTTGCCAGATCACGTCCAGTCTGTCAATATTACAAAGTAGAAAAACCCAGCAGAGGACGTTTGGTGGCTGAGCCAGTAAAGTTTAAGAATATTTTCATGTAAGAACAATTTTTTTGCCTTTAATACTAAAAGAGGTCTGAAGTTTTCGAAATTCTTGATATTGTGAGATATTCACTGTAAATTAATTACCACTTGCCGTATCATATCGGGCCCTATGAGAAACATAGCAGCCCTAAGGTTGAGAAAACAACGTATTCTAAAAAAATTCAATTATTCTAAGATACTCTTTAATTATTTGCTATATAAAAAGATTAAAAACAGGCTGGTGAAGTTTGATATGAGATGGATGTGTATGTGCTGAAATAAATGCATCCTGACATCCCAAAACCATATAAAAAAATTGGATTTTAATGGGCCCAATGGTCAATTTCTGACCCTGGCTTGATCCTTTTTCAGTTTTCTTTATTATATATATTTGGTTGAAGAGGCACCGCCAATCATGGACAGAGCCAATGGGGGCATCACATGAATCTTTGGGGCAGATACATTAAATAGTAAATGCAACATTATTCGCCGCTTACCTAAGCAGGAGCGGAGCCAGGATTTTCTTTAGAAGCGGGTCGACAGTTCGACCTCTGGATCCGGGTAGGGCCAAACCTAATTCTAATACAAAAAATACATTATGTAATTAAAAAATATTATTTTTTTCAATGTAAAAAAAAAAAAAAAAATTCGTTGGCTGGGGTGGGGCCATGACCTAGGCGGGCCCCTCCTTCCCTCTGCCCTTGTACCTAAGTACATTTTTGCTACAATAACAATACCAAAACACAGTGCTAGTAAGAATGGCAAAAACTATGATCATTTAATGGAGTTACTTATGTGCAGAGGTAGATTCATGTGGTGGGGTATAGAAGAGTATTTGTTTGTGACATTTTTCGGGTAAGCGGGAAAATTTAATACTCAACTTCTATCTTTTCACTACAAAATCCCGCATGGGGAGTCGGGGCGAGGTGGGCACCTGCCTCTCTTAATTGAAAATTCCTTTCATGGGCCATCCATCTCGTATCTCTTTTGCCCTAACCTGCCTTTTCATAAGATGGTGAGAAAGTTGAATCTCAAAGAGTCTGGACTTTTTCTTCTGTCCTTATACACACCTAAGATAAATCTACCGAGGTACAAATCCTACCTCGAGACAAAGTAGAACGAGGCACGCTTTATCATCTACAGGGCAAAGTTGAGCCTTTTTTTTTTAACATAGTGTGAAGAGTAGTCTGCTTCACCTTAGCTTTAAAAACAATTTAAATTATTTAACTTAATTTTAAAATAAAAAATATATCAAAAAGTTAACATAGAAGATGTAAAAATTCGTTTTAGAATTGTAAATTTTGGAAAATAAAATTGTAACTTGCAATAAGGTAAGATTGAAAAAAAAAAAATCATGAAATACCTACCTGGATTTTTTTTCTCCCCAGTAGATTTGGGCCTTTTAGGATCTTTGCACGTGGATGGTTGCGTGTGGCCAGCAAGCACAATCACGATGCCAGAATCTGACCATGGTAGTTGCCTCTCCAAACGGCCACGTTCTTCCCGGTATTTACATTAATATCTTCAGAGGTGTTTGATCGAGTTGGGTTTATTAGTCAAGCCCCTTCAAATGAGTTAAGTTTGAGTTCAAACGTATGATCAAAATGTTAAAGGAGTCAAGTTCTAGTTATAAGAACTCGAATGGTTTAAACTCAACTTGGTTGGACTACATAAGAAATGTAAAATTATATTAAAGATATGGTTAAACAAGAATCAACTAAACGAGTTAAAAGAAACAAATTATGCTTAATAAACGAGTTATCGAGTTAAGTTCGAACTCGACATTGTATCTTGGATTCAAATTCGAGCGAACTCAAATCGAGTTTTTGTAAGTCCAGTCGAACTTGAGCTGTGAAGACCCCAAGTTAAATGAATCTATCGTCGACGGCGGCGCCATGCGACCAAAACCGCATTAATTTCTCTCGCTAGAAGGGCATAAGAGTAAACTCCGCACCAACCAACTCACCATTCCCACCGCCCAGTTCCTCTGTTCAGATCTTTCCTCGTCTGTTCCAGAACAAAGCCAGAGGTCAAACATCCTCTGTTGCTCTGCCTCTTCTTCTCTACCTGTCTGTGTGGCTCTCACCGCCACCAACCACCGGCAGAAGAACAAGTAGAAAGAAGGAGCGGAAGGACTCCCTCCCCACCTAGATCAGAGGAGAATGGCAACGAAGATGCAGTACAAGAATCTGGGAAGGTCGGGTTTGAGGGTGAGCCAGCTATCTTACGGGGCGTGGGTGAGCTTCGGCAACCAGCTGGACGTGAGGGAGGCGAAGTCGATATTGCAGTGCTGCCGCGACCATGGCGTCAACTTCTTCGACAATGCGGAGGTGTACGCCAATGGGCGGGCGGAGGAGATCATGGGGCAGGCGATCCGGGAGCTCGGGTGGCGCCGCTCTGACCTTGTCATCTCCACCAAGATCTTTTGGGGAGGAAGCGGCCCCAATGACAAGGGGCTCTCCCGGAAGCACATCATCGAGGGCACGCGCGCATCCCTCAAGCGCCTCGACATGGATTACGTCGACGTTCTTTACTGCCACCGGCCAGACGCCTCGACGCCGATCGAGGAGACGGTCCGCGCCGTGAACCACGTGATCGACCATGGGTGGGCCTTCTATTGGGGAACCAGCGAGTGGTCCGCTCAGCAGATCACCGAGGCGTGGTCCGTCGCCCAGCGCCTCGACCTCATCGGACCTGTCGTCGAGCAACCGGAGTACAACCTCCTTTCCCGCCACAAGGTCCTCCCTCCCTCCCTCCCTGACATTTTTCTTTTCCTCCCGCTTTTCCTTCGCTGGTCTCGCTGTTGTGTTGCTGGGTGGCTGCTTCAACATTTTTATCCATGTCCTTGTTTAATATTGCTATGTTTGTTTTTCCCTCTGTTGGTTTGATTTAGTGTGACCTCGTTCTGATTTTGGCTGGTTTTGTTTTCCCTTTTTGTGGCTTCGATCGATTGATGATTAAATGAGTTTGGTGGTAAATGCAGGTGATTTGGTTTGATGTTGCTTTAGATTTATTGTAATTAGTAATTAATCTTGTTATCTTGGAATAGATTATGATTTGGCAAATTCGATGGTGAGTATTCAAACTTGTCTAGTGGCAGTTGATTGATTCTGCATTCTGCTGGGTTGATCGAATTGCTGGGTGGGTCGGGAAGGTGTTGGTTTTCGGGTTTTCTACCCTTTAACTAGAGTTGAAGAATTTTGCTTCACATGTGCTGCTGCTTCCTGGTTTATTCAAGCTCAGTGGTCGATCACTTAGGGTTTGATTTTACTTTTCGGTAGAGTAGGGATCATCGTGTCTTCTCAGAATCTCCTCTTGTTGTTTCTCTTTGCTTGTTCATCATTTAATGATTGTTTGACAAATTTTTAGAACGCAGATTGGAGTTTAAGTTCTTTTATTCTTAAGGTATTGCTCTTTCTATTGGATAGGGGTAATCGGAGCTTAATAGATTATGCTCTTGGGTTTCTTCTTCTATTCTTTTGCCTGGTCCACACATAATTTATTTGTTTTGTTTTTGTTTTCTCCTTCTGATCTTGTTTACATTCTTCATTTGCTCTCTTATTCTTAATACTGTAACTGTTCATCTTTTTCTTACCTGCTAACTGTAAAAACCTTTTCATGTTTTTTCAGTGTTCTACTTTTCAACATTGCCTGTCTGTTTGCCAAT
Source organism: Nymphaea thermarum (assembly GCA_011799765.1). NCBI lineage: Eukaryota > Viridiplantae > Streptophyta > Magnoliopsida > Nymphaeales > Nymphaeaceae > Nymphaea > Nymphaea thermarum. Next base: position 30,617 of record JAANDH010001340.1, on the reverse strand, counting down.
CAGTTGTTTGTTTGACGTCATGGTGATATTGTTTTGCCGTGCATGCAAGAAACCAGTTAAGAAATGCCCAATAATGTTTTATACAGATTTAAACCTGTTTGGGCATAACATGCCAAATTTGAACGGCCATAAGAAAGTATAGTGTCTGATTCATGCATTTGGTTTGTGTATTATGCGCATGTTAGCCTTATCTTGAATTTAATTTGGAAAATTTGTCTTTACCCAACTAAAGCATGATTACATTTTCTGACAATAATTTGGAAAATTTGGCCTTCACACAACTCAAGCTGTATCAGTTCAAGAGTCAATACTTTTGAAAAGCATTATGCCTCTGTGAACTTTTGTGTGTGCATCTGTAAATCAATGCACATGCACATGCACAACCACCACCACAAGGCATAACATCATGTGTCCCCATGCCAGCAAGTACTGATTTTCGTATGTATTGACTTATATACATCATAGTTCTCTTCGTACATTGAAATGCTAGCATGGTATGTTTACTTCATTAATTTTTGAAATGTCTTATTCCTAAGTGTGAATTCGATTTATGGGATCAGGTTGAAGTGGAATATCTCCCGCTTTACAGCACATACGGTCTCGGTCTTACAACATGGAGCCCACTTGCATCTGGAGTCCTCACAGGAAAATACAATGACAAAACCATACCTCCTGATAGTCGATTTGCCTTGGAAAATTACAAGGTAAAATGCTCAAATCTCATGAATTTAAACGTTGAAACGACATATCATAAACTGCATGGAATTCCTTGTTCTGTGCTGATGGTTGTATCTGCTTTCAAATCATTAGCTTGTTTTTGCAATACAATATTGGAAGTTTCAACTGTTCAAGTCAGTTTTCTGTTGAAGTTGGGATGAGGTAGTTGAAAATGATGCAAACAAAATCAGCTATGTAGAAATTGTAAGAGCAGTTTTATCTGTGAAGGATCAAATCTGAGATAAAAAGAAGTTTTAAGGGACCATATGTAGGAGATGCAAGAAAGTTGGAGGAAACAAAGGATTAAGTGACAAAACATTCTAGTTTTTTGGATCTTTATGCAAATTATCAACTGGTAAAGCAACTCCATCCTTGTCTGTCTCCCAAGTTATTCCTTGATATTAAACTTATCAATGGTATATGCATTCTCCCAAGTTAATTCCTTTTGCTTCAATGTTGTTTGTTCACACTTCATCTTTCTTCTTCCTTCAGGAAGTTTTAGAATACCAAAATCTCAAAGTTCTTTCCTCTCTTTGTCCTTCCCTTTTCAAAGAAATAAGTCTATTGCATATTTTCTTCAATCATCTTTAATAAGAACTGATTTTTGTTTGGACCTATTGGTTTCTTGTTCCTGTTTGTCTACATAAGTAGACAGGGTGACATCCGTCCCCTTCTCATTGTAATAACACACACGCATGTCAATTGCATATTAGATAATAACATCTAATTAAACGTGTTATAATTTTCAGAACATGTGAACATCCTCGCTACAATCAATGTCTATTAGATGAGTAATTATGTGATTCTTCAGTCTTGCATATTGGAACAAAATGAGACACTTGTAAGGCTACTAAGTTTTAAATTTGTTTTTATACTATCTACTCTTGATGGACCACCTTTTGTAGATTGAAGTATAATGTTTAAAGGCTCTTTGTGCATTTTCAAATTATGTCCAAGATTGTCACATCTCCTACCTGACATTGTGTAGGTAAATGTACCCTTTTTAAAGTGATTTCATCCTTTGATTCAGTTTTTTCTTTTTTTGGTCACTCAACACTATATCATACTTCAAGAAGTAAAATCAAGAGATTTTCTTGTGGCCAAAATCGTTTATCAGGTAAGACATGTATTGCCTCTACATATGCTTTTCTTTATGCAACAACTAAAAACAAAAAAATCATCTATCTATGCCTTGGGATCATCACCAAATCCTCAATAACATATATAGTATGTTTGCTTGGAATTTCTCTCTCAAATGCATTGTATACTTGAAATCATTTTCTACCGCCTCATATCCATTGTTGTTCGTACATACACACAATAACATATCGTTCATTTTAAAGAGAATGTGCACTACTTAGTACTGGGTACCAAAATAAAAAGATGACAAAATTTACGAAACTTGAACGTTACTAGCCAGTGAGATAATATAACATAGTTCCACCAGCTATCATGTCACTTGTCAGTCATCTTTTTTTCTTCACTGTAGGCAGAACTCCACCTTCCCAAGTGCTTTCTTTGTAGCTTGTTCTTGCCAACATTGTCATATGATTATTCTAATTTGATCCATCATCTCAATAATTGGAAGTGGTCGATACTTCTTTACTACATTGTTAAAAGATCTATCGATGCTGTTGGTGTTAACTTCATTGGATTATCTTAGTAAAAATAGGTCTTGCCCGAAAATGTCATTCTAATGCCATCCAATCAATTCTAAGCATGAATGTTGTTTCTTATAATATTGTCCATTGCTTGATAGTGTATGACCTTTTCTGATGTATTTGCTCTATTCTAGAAACATTTATGTTGTTGAACCAAAAAAGTTGACTTTTGATACTAATTTGAAAAACTGGAGGCCGCAAAACTGATACATAGGGTCACTTTGTTAGTTGCTAATGTAAACTCTACACACTATGCTGTTAAATGTAAGTTTCAAGTGTGTAATGCTTATTAGAATAATTTGTGTAACAAACTAGAGATTTTGTTGCACAAGTGGAAGGTCTTCACTTATAGCAGGTAGCGAACTTTTTTGACAATCACTCATAATAATGGTGTTTTCGACTTTTCTTTATTAGTTTAACATGTCGCATCTAAAAGCCTAAAAAATCATTTCCAACTTATATGTGCTTCTGCTCCCACTATATCATATGCTAATGAAAACTCCTTTTTTTTCCATCTTGAGGAATACTTTCCATATAAGAGATATCCATTTGCATAAATAAATTTGCCTGGAGCATCTTTGTATCATTGAAGGCATGCTATATAATACGCAAACATATTCTTGAACCAGTTTCGGTTTTCATTCTTTCTCCTTGTGATGATGCTATTTGGATTTGTCTCATAGAAAAACTTATAAATTTGATAATTTTGTTAAATTTTTCGTTATGTTGTAGATATGACATCATACAAAGTGGTAAAAGTATTTGAAATTGATAGCAAGTTTGCAGTTGTACTTGACGAAATGTTCCTATCATGTTTAGATAGAATGACACAAATGAGGAAAGTTCACATGATGATGACAATCATGAAGCAAATGTAAGTTTTGATAATGCTCACCACGTGCTTAAAGTTTTTACGTACAGAATTTGAATTAGGGGAGTTTCTTGAGTCTAAGGAATAATTTAGAAGGTGTTTGCCAAATGCTCCATACAGGCGGTGTAATTATACACCAACCCTTTTTGGTGGCATAGGAAGGATCTACTATATATAGAAAGAGAAATTATGAAGTATACAATTGGAAAGAAAGGCTAAAACATCCTACAATTACAATCTTTAACAGTAGGCACCAAAAATTCTCTAGTGAGTCGAGGACTAGGTTTGATTAATTGTCCTAGTCAGGCGACTACTTAGAGAAATTAGTTACTGGCGACATGAAACTGGTCCAACTAGGTGACTGGTTGGGCTGATCAGTTGCTGGTTTGACATCATAGGTTAAGATTATTATCATTTGCTCTCTCCACTCAGATATCCATCCTTGTATATAACTTGAAACTAAGAGTAGCTGGTCACTACTTATTTGTCAAGAATATCTCTCTTGGTGTGCATACCTGATGTGAGCATACAATTTTGTATTTATGACATATCTCAACTTCTCATGTTTTAGTTAGCCATAGGATGGGCACTCTGCTCAATGGATAGCCGTTCTTGGTTGAAATCTCACAATGAGAATTGTTTTTTTCCTTTAATTCTATAAAGTAATAAAACTAAAAATTACTACCTCTCTGGTAAGTCGGTTTCATTTGAAAATGGAGATACCTAAATTTGAGCATAGGGAAGAACATGAGTTTCATTATTGCTTAGGTGCTGCAGTATCGTTTGAGTGATTCTCTCTTGATATTTTGTATGCTATCTGGGTTTCAAACAAGTTATGGTTTATACGTTATAGTATGCCTGGTCAAGAGATGTGGTTGGATGGCGCATAGTCACCTGCAAGGTTAACTTAGTTGTTAAGGCATGGACTAGTCCACTCCTAGGCGTCTCCTAGGCATGAGTCCACACCCGTTGCCTAAGTCCATCACTTAGGGGACATGTGTTAGACTGGCACCTGGACTAGGCACTAGCACACCTAGTCCATGGAAAGACGAAAAGTCACCTTCCCTTCAAATTAAGTCATGTAATTTTATTACATGCTGTTATACCGTATATACTTATATTATGTGCAGTTATATTATATAATTTCTGTCTTTAAGTACAGTTAGCTGTAATTTAATTACATATTCTATATCAACTCATCAAGTGGAAGTTCTAGCCATGCGTTAAGTACCTATTCTATAAAACCGTGAATGTCTGTATATATCTTATGTGCTCTAAAACATATTTTGTGGAACTTATGCCAGCCTTCTTACCCATGTTAAAGCCTAGGTTTATGGTAAAAAGACCACCAGTTTCTCCTCTTTAGTGCATGTCTGGTAATCAGAGAAATATGTGCAGACCTCACTTCAACATAGTCTTATGTTAGAGCTGCAAAGAAACAATATGAACTATGTAGACGATTGTCCACACATGAAGCATAAAACATTTCCTAAATCACTATGTTGTAAAAATCCTCTTTGATGCAGATACTTATCAATTCATGCTCATCAAATTTTCAGTACACAAGTAACAGAGTCAAAGTTTGTTAAATATTGGTAAATTTTATCTTCATTTACAGACTAAATGCAATTCTTGATTATGGCAATTAATTTTAACTAGAGATGACTTGATTACAGAAGAGCTCTCAAAGAGCCGAAGTGTTAGTAGCAGAATAAAAGTCTGCTAGATATTGGACGCCTTTTTAGGCCTGGCACGCCTAAGCACCAGGCATTGGCTGGCTCCTAGGCAGCGCCTAGACGCCTTGACAAATGAGAAGGTTAATGGATAAAACACAGCACTAGGGTACCCATATAAAATTTGTGGCATTAGATTTAACAGATTAACTGAATGTTGCCAGTCATCGTGATGTTGTTGGGGACTATCCAAGTAATGTGTTCTTTTTGTTGCTGATATTTATAATGTTCCTTTTTGAGGCTATCACTAAAGAATTGTCCTTTCCTGAGCATACTGCTCGCAGCAGCTGATGCAACCAGTCATCATACATGTTTGGCCGTCCACTACTCTTTACGGTGTCATCTTTGTGTTTGCTGTGCTATTTCTTAGGAGTTCCCTCTGTGATTGGTTTGTTTGCTCTGTAGAACTTGGCAAACAGGTCGTTGGTTGATGACGTGTTGAAAAAAGTTGGCGGACTGAAACCCATTGCAGAGGAGTTGGGTGTGAGTTTAGCTCAACTTGCAATTGCTTGGTGTGCCACAAACCCAAATGTTAGTTCCGTTATCACAGGTGCTACAAAGGAGAGTCAGGTAGGCAATTTTTCAATATCTCTAAAACTCATGCTTTCAGTCATCTGGGAGAAGTTTTATTTTATAGCAGACATCCTTTCAGTCATCTGGGAGAGGTTTTTTTTTATTGTCTGTTATAGCACTATACAAAACTAATAATACTTTTTACATAGTCAAATTCTAATGAGCGCTGCACTGACTTCCATGTGCAGATTCATGAGAACATGAAAGCTCTAGATGCAATTCCCTTGCTGACACCAAATGTGATGGACAAGATTGAGGCAGTTGTTCAAAGCAAGCCAAAGCGTGCTGAATCATACAGATAAGTGAATGGCGGTGTATTTGTCATCAGTATTTGGGATTGTCTTTCTGGATGATTTTGCGCTCAACAGTTTTCAAGCCAAGGTTGCTGCAGATTACCTCTTGAAGTTTTTTGTTGCTTCTCTTTTTCCTAGTCTCTAGATCATTTATGGGAAATTAAAATACTGGAAATTGGTCTCGTTTTCTTTTGGGGTTATTCGTATACTCACAGAAGTTGTTTGTGCACGAGGATATATGATGTGTGAACACAATGCCCTTGGCACCGTTTTGCTTACGAAGAATGGTTCCTGGGCGGGACAAATGTAAAACATTTCTGTTTCTTACTAGCAGAACAATTTTTTGGATTTGGTTTTGGTCCTTGTGTGATGACATCGTGGAATTCTTTTATATCAGGCATTGCCGAACGTCTCAGTTTGTTCTCAATTACTCGTCTTTGTCATGGAGTATGTGATCATGCATGTCGCAAAAAGTCACATCGAAACAACTTTGACCAAGGGCTTCTACGCTGTACCAGTGTTGCATTTAACTAGATCAAGATAAAGCTATTAGGCGAACTGCTGCAATAAGCCAATAACCTCAGTTCAGTAATCCACTGTACAAAAAAGTGAAGTCTTATGTGGAGAACAAAATTACCATATTCAAGGCCTCTTAGCTGAAGGTTTGTCTCTTCTATCTGTAGAGCTTTCTTTGTTACTTCATCTGGGGTTCTGCAACTCTGTACTAATGGAGATGAACTAACCTGAAATTCAAGTTGTCATGTTTGTCAAGAAAATGGGTGCATCTGGATGTCGAAATTTCATCTGGAGGATTGAGGTTCACAAAATCGTATCCAAGCCTGGGTCTAAATCATAACCTATTGAACAACATCGAATTAGTTCAGAACTCAGGACACCTTCAAGAAATTCGCGATCCATGTTATATTGTTTCTTATCAATTAGTAAGCAACCGGCTGTGCTACTCAGTTTCTAAGTTTTATTATTATGAAGTTCCAGGAGTCGGTCAAGGACTCGAAGGATTTATTAATAGATCTCACGAGTCAGGGATGTCAAGGGGTCGGATTCAAACTGGATATAATTTCACCAGGAATGACATTTGATTTGAGATGTAGATAAAGAGGCAAAAACCTGTCCAAAAAACTCAGGTAATCAGATTCAGATGTCCTGAAAATTTGGGTCATCGAAATTTGAGATATCGATACCTCGTGCAAGAGGTAAGTTGGGCATGCTCATTCACCTGAGAAGAGACACATTACCGACAGTTTGCACGCGTGGCCAGCCACTTATACTGGAGAGATTTTATTTAATGCATTCAGAAATTCAACTTAGTGCATCATTGTTCGCATTTCAGATAAGAAAATCTCGTCTCTAAGGAACTAAACGCAACGTTTAAGGCATAGTTGTTCTGTCTGATTATTTTTTGCTCTTTTGTATTTCTCAAGTTGCAGTACAACTTTGATTTCTTTTATTATGTCCATTTGTCGTTCTTGTTTTTAGTTCATTAATTTATATGTGAATGAAAATGCTGCATTCATTATCGCAATAAGCCAAGAGTTTCCAACCCTCATTGGACTCCCAATCTATTTGAACATCAATATTTAGTTTAAAAGATAAGTACCTCGTTAGGACACGACCACCGATTCAACACTACGTATTTTGGTAGACTCACCTCATTTTTTCCATTTTGGTCCTCCATCCACGAAGCTGATCGAGTATTATTATCATCTGCAATGAATGTCAACAATGTCTAGATATGACGATATTATTGGTAGCAAACTATTAAGCCTTATAGCAATAAAAATTAACTGAATGCCTGCTAATTTCCTTCTTCTTTCATGAAAACCACGTAATTTTGGTGTCAAAAGAATAAGATAGTAAAACGTTGAATCTATTATAGTTTCCTCCCTCAATCTGGTCGTGGAGATGTTTTGGTCGGAAGGACGGAGCTCTCTTTATCTTCTTCCAGAAGGAAAAGAAGTGCAAAGTTTTCTTAGTCTAGAACTGATATGTGTTCCTTCTTGCTTGTCACGGAACTCCCAGGGAATTCAACCTTATTCAGTGAGGTACATCCATGTCCAGCTATGGAACTTTCAATCTCCATAAATGTTTGGTATCTCTTCTAGATTCTGTGTACATTGTCCTATCAATCTGACTTCTATCGAGCAGATGATTTTCAGTTTGATACTTGGAAGATATTTGATCCAAAAGGTCAACTATGAGGATTTTATCTGTACTTGGCTTTGATCATAGCTACCAGTAAATGAAAGGATTCTGAAGAGTAGAAGATGAATCAGAAAGGGGGAAGCGAAATTTCTGGCAGATATTACATTTGCATAGACCACGGACGCTTCGAAGTGAGAAATGGGAAGCAAATAGGAAGTGAGGAAGGTGGATTTCCTTCTTAATTACAGTATTGGTATGAAAGTGATCGAATACAAGGTGACGATGCTCCTTTCTAAGCTTTTATAGACGATGAACTTTTTTTTTCTTCTCCTCTTTTTGCAAAACTCGAACACCATAATTTATTTTTGACTCCAGAAACACGCTAGGATTGATCTTTGTAATCAAGGACTTCGTATCTAGTGGTTCCTCCATCATCATCTGCCATTAACGCCAGGATTCAAATGTTGAGTTTTTACAGATCCTTCTGCAAAAGCGACAAGGACCAATCTGTGAAATAATTCAGCTACTGTGGAGAGATTCCATCACAAAGTTCTCACTCAACTCCATAAATGAGCTGTGACTGATTTCATTCAGTGGGTTCACAGATTTGTCATGGTAAATGTGGTGCAATAGGATCAGGGTTAGGTTCGAAGTGTATCAGAATGGTATAATTTGACCTAATTTTGTTCCCCAACAAGAGGACAGGGAACAATAAACAACCAAGCTACAACTATCCCAAGGGAATCATTTGGGTCATCACCAACTCCCAAACAGCAGCATGTTGGTGGTCAGCCAAGTACTGTGATCCATTCATTGCACATAAATTAATCATGCAGTTCAGCTTCATCGGGTTCATGCTGGGCTTCAACTGTACTCGGCTGAGGGTAGGTAGGAAGTTCTGGTGCAGGAGGAAGCACTTTTCGGAACCAGTCTATTGCAGATGAATGGCTTGATGAACATGTCAAAACAAAAAAATCACATTGGAATTTATTAAATTTAAAATGTTTTCTTTTAGACTTTTTGGCTTTGATTCTTTAAAAATTAACATCAAGTTGCTATAGCTTTTTCAGGTTTAAATCCAACAAATATTTCTTGGTTTGTTACTCAAGCAAACTGTATCTGGGTTGAGACTTTGTTGCTTGCTTGGCTGGTGCAAAATACTAAGGGCATTCCCTGACCCCAGGTTCATAACATTAAGACGTCTGAACTTCAGTTAGCTAACTGATACTTATTAAAGCTCTCAATTAGCTTGATGAACCCAATCATGCAGGGGCTGGAGACAAAGTGAGGTATTTACTCAAGCAAACTGTATCTGGGTTGAGACTTTGTTGCTTGCTTGGCTGGTGCAAAATACTAAGGGCATTCCCTGACCCCAGGTTCATAACATTAAGACGTCTGAACTTCAGTTAGCTAACTGATACTTATTAAAGCTCTCAATTAGCTTGATGAACCCAATCATGCAGGGGCTGGAGACAAAGTGAGGTATCGTGTGGGCAATTGTCCACACAGAACCCCCCGCCCCCCCACCCCCAACCAAAAAAAAATGCTTATTTTATATTAACGTTAGAGCAATTTTTTTTTTCATTTACATCAACGTGTTGATGCCCCTTAAAAATTTAAAATTTATTACCAGTACCCTTAACCATAAATTTCTAACTCCACCCATGCAATCATGGTAGCCAAATCTCATGCTCTAGCACAAAGTAGACCCAGTGAGATGAATGTGCCATGCCTTGTTCTGGTTGTCTCTTTTCCAGCACACATCATGCTTACCAGCTTCAACGTATTGACAGAAGATGTATATACACCTTCGGTGTTGAACTTTAAACTCTTAAAAAGACTTCTCTGAAAGCACAATAATAACAATGAAACTTTTCACATCATTTCTTTTATGGCTTCGGCAATTCGCGAAACTTCGTTCTAGAAAATTACAGGAGTTGAAAAGGTCTAAAGACTCTAAACAGATGAGTAAGAAACACCAATATTACAAAGCACTATATTCTTTCATATCAATTATGTGAAACTACATGATAACAAACCAAAAAGAGAGGGAGGAGGCAAGCGAGAAGAAACACCACTAAACAAGTGAGATGGAGGAATTGAACTTGTAGGCGTGTGAGTATCCATCTGGGGAAACCCAAAAACTGGAATTTCGAGTAGAAAACCATGAGAGCCACCAAGAAGAAAGAACTGTCAAACAAATAGGTTGCAAGTTATGGACACTAAATATGACAAAATGACATGATCCTCTACTTGTTCCTCCATTTTTCTTTTTACTGCCAGTCTGCCATCCTCCACAGAACGAGCGGTTCTTTTCACTTCTTCCCCTGTTCTTTTTCACTGCTATCCCTATTTGAAACAGAAAGTCCACTAGTAAACTGGTTTACTTCTCTGCCCATTAACCCTGTCCTGGAATCTTGTCCCTGCAAGAAAAACAAAACCATTTATTCCTTTGTGCAAAAAGGTGAACATGCAAATCAAATGAAGCAAACCAGCAGGGGGCAGCAAGAATCCACGTACAGGAACTCTTGTAAGACCCTAACGGGTGTTTGATTACTCTGGATTTGAAATCCATGGATCAGATGTGGATCTGGCATGCTTTTGCTCATACACAAAAGATTGATCATAAAATGTATGATTCATCAAACTAAGGATTTTAGTTCAGACCTCAGGTTCACATGCAAGATCTTTATTTTACTTCTTTACATTGAAAAAAAAAAAATTGGATTTAAGATTGGGAGGGAGGGTCCAATCTGAAATCCATGGTTATCAAATCCTCAGGATCTCAAATCCAAGGCTATCAAACGTCCCTTCAGGAGATCAAGGTTAACTGTAGCATTTAATTCCTTTAAAATTAAAAGCAATACCAGAAAGAGTAACTGTAACTGTTAAGGCACAAAACTCACCAAGCCCATTGACTTCAGAAGTCCTCATAATTCTGAGCCTTCTCACAGTGCTCAAGAACATACTGTAAGACAAAATTAAAATATAAGAATAGTGAAATAATGAAAGGTATTTAAGAGTTAGGTTGCCAATATTATAAATCGACTGTGGAATTTTTCTTTCATCTTAACAAGTTAAAACTACTCACCCCCATGGAACATCTCCAACCAACATCCAATCCCCTTCCTTGTCTTCATAAGGACAAATTCAGAGTTACCATCCAGGAGCTTTGAAGACTTGATATCAACCATCAACCCATGCTCCCTCCCCATGGCAGAAACTGGAGCTCACAACAAAACCGCGAAATGAATACAGTCATTCACCAAAAACAAAATCCACAAACTCTACCTGGAAAAAGAAAGTTGGTAGACAGCACATTGTATACCATTGGCGGTAGGCCTCTTAAACATCTCCTCCAAAGCATGGGCCAGAGATTCATAGGAAGCATGATTCTTCAGATCCACCTTCCTTCCGATGGGAACTCCGTCCATGTTAACTTTAACGAACATGGACTTGTTCTGCCGTTGGCCAGCTTTCTCCTGCCTACTCTTATTTTTAGTCATCTCACCATAGCTGTCACAATTAATGTTGTTCTCAGCATCTTCCTCAGCTGGAACTCTGCATTGGTTTACCAGACTGTTCATCCTGTAAGTTCTGATGGGAGGCCAACCCACTACCTGATTGCTGCTGAAATTTGTCAGATGAAAAGAAGTCAGAAATAGAAACATATATATATATATATATATATATATATATATATATATATATATATATATATATATATATATACTCGCTCAACCAAATTTGAAAAGAGAAACGCCAAAGAAAATATGTTGAGTTTGATGGGGGAACACAGCAAATTATTGCGAGGAGGAAAAAACCAAAAGGAATCCAAGTTGCTGTGGTGAAAAGAAAGTATAGCTACAGAATGTCCTAGGCGGATACCGAGGGTGACTCATGAACAGCAAATCCAGACAAAAAATAAAATTATTTGTGGAACCCGATTTCGGTAACAGTAAAATCTCCAGGCCACGGTTACCGAGAAGCCAAAATAGAAAAGTTAAAAGCAGAAACAGCTGCAAGAGACAATTTTTGCTCCAGAGGACACAAGGATCCGAGAAGAAAGAAGCCAAAAACGGCAATAAGGAAATTACCGTAGCATGGTAACTGTTGGCATCCATCAGCCTTCCCTCAGTAAACATGAAAGAAACCATCGAATTACTTGAAACAGTATATGTAAGTATATACACATAAGACTCCACCCAGTATCAAAAATCACAGAATATTGGGGTGTAACCCCACAAACTAAAACCGTATTATTTGCAAAACATATATATCTGAAATATAGATATGTGGATGCTAATCATAGTCATTAATACAAAAATTCACTCAGAAACCAACAAAGCAGATATTGACAATCTGCCGGCTCCTAACAATAAGCATGACAGGAAAATTTGGCACTGAAAAATCGAGGAAAATTTCACATAAAGGGAATGCTTTAACCCATTCAATAAATGCCTGAAAAACAAGTAACACAAAGTAACATAGAAAACAAGGAATATGATCAAACGTCTTCATCTATCAGGAACCAACACATGAACAATAAATAAACAGGGTAACCATTTTTGTAAAATTTGAAAGACTTAGAAGAAATGGAATTTGGAAATCATAAACAAGGATAAACAAACAGCATCAATACCCAAAAAAGAACCTTAAAAGTACTCCAGTATCAGAACAAAAACAATTCCAACATGACCACAAACGAATAGAATAAATAATCTAGACAAAGAGATACCATTTTTCATTGACGCAATAGAAACAGGAAGAAAGGACTTGCTGCTCCATAACGGTTAACACGAGAACACAGCAAGGTAAAAATGAACCAACATGAAAGCAGTAGACCCAATAACATTCCCAAAAACATACTATCAAAAGAAATTCAAACGAACCATAAAACTTGCCAACAATAAATGAAAAAAGAAACAAAATCATTCAACAGGAAAAAAATGAAATAATAAAAGGTAAAGAACACACAAACAAGAACGGAGAACCTGGAAACCTCGGATCATATTGTGCCAGTAAAACACCAAATACATAATGAAGGAAAGAAAGAGGAACAAGTATTAAACTCATTCTTCTTCAGTACTCCACATACACACACTCACAAACAGAGTAAATCCTATACCATCATAAGAAAAAAAAAAAGACAAAGACTGATCCATACAACAAAAGAGAATTGACTTAAACAACAAGAAAAATGATTTATCTCCTTTTCTTCTCATCTCTCACCTTGGATGAGATGTCACTTCTTGAACAGAATCAGCATCTGCAGATTCATTGTGCACCCTCTTAGTCCCCGTCTGAACCATCGACGAAACCAAGTTGGTGAAATCTTTGGCAGTCAATATCCTCCCGATCCTCCTCCCTCCGCTGCTGCTGCCATTCCTCCTCTGATGCATGTCATCTTCATCAACCCTCCTCTCGTTCATGCTGTTCAAGCTCAACCCCAGATGGAGCTCCGTCTCCTCTAACCCCATCCCACCTTCCTGGCTCTTCTTCTGGTTCAGCAGACCAGAACAAGGATAGGAAGAGACCTCAGAGATGCCAATGTAGTCCTGCTCGGTGAGGCCACCACCACAAACACCATTCTCTACCTTGGACACTGTTGACATTGAACCATTGGCGGAGCTTCCTGTAGATGATCCACCACCGCCCCTACCTCTTATAGCCTGCTGCATGTTCTGCTTTTCCCACCCTTTTTCTGCTTCCTTCAACCTTCTGAATGCCCAACAAGCGTAAAAGCAAAATAAAAGAAAAAGAGAATATTGGGAAAGAAACTTGGATTTGCCAGAGAGAGAGAGAGAGAGAGAGAGAAGCGCAGAGAGGGATGAACAGAAGCGAAGTGGTTGTTATCAAAGGAGGTTTATATTAGAACGTTGTTTTTCCCAACGATGACTGATAAGTGTGAAGACCATTTTTCGAAATGACAATTATGTCCTTTTAGTGTCGCCTTATAATGACCGAATTGCCCTTTTTTAGGTCTGGCACAAACCTAACCTCTTCTAGCTTGCCTAAGTTTGCTCGTGAATCCCTTCCGATAAAATACAACAAAAACGAAAACTCAACCAATATTTCAAGAGTTGTGCATGAGAAGTGACATCTTGATGTTTGATATGATAGGAAGCGCCATTGATACTTAAAATCAATTTCAATTATTCAATACATATTGTTGTTCGATATGATAGGAAGCACGATTCATATTTAAAATCAATTCCAAATATTAAGTACAATCTATTTTAGCTCTGAATTCATATATTATTTATATATAAATGATAAAATGAAAAACATTAACATGGTAAGTACTAAACAACCACTAGTTCCTCATATTGCTGCCAACGAAATTCATTTACTTGTGTGATCAAATTTTACATAGAATACAAGCCACAAGGAACATGTTGCGTCGTGGCCAAGCCTGTCGGCTCAACACAATTAAATTATTCATGGGAACGAAGGCGAGGGTAAAACCGTCACAGTGAAGATTCGAGCGCCTCGCGTATGGAAAGGGGAGAACGTCTATCGTCGGGAAATCGCGGTGTGGGGCCCACCGTGAAATAATCGCCACATCGGAGCCTACTCCCCGCCGGCAGATCCAATCATCTGTTGCCACCTAAGCCGACAACGGGGAGAGGATTGGATCTCGTCCTACGTGTCAGCTCACTTTGCCGTCCGATAAACATATCGCTCATATGTATCGTGTCGCCTCCTTGCCGATACGGTACAGGGCCGATACAGTTTTTTAAAAATATAATATTTTTTTCTCAACTCAATATAATATAAAGTATATTATATAACATGCGTTTGTTAGAGACTTTATTCTGACAATTTTTTTCTTTTGGTAAGGTCTTCGCGTTGAAAATCCTGTAGGGTCAAATGGCGGGTGCCCCGTTATTTTACCTTAAATTGAGGATCTCAAATCTCACAAAATCAGGGATTTGCCGTCTGAGATTTGGAATCTTCTCATTATTCGTTGCAGGACGTTTTAACCTACTGTCCATCCTCTGCTGTTTCTGCGCACGCACCCCCACACACACTATTCTAACGACTCTTTATAAAGAGGCGTCGTTCAAAAATTGTAAACGAGTACGGGCTGACCCGATATCTTACGATCCATATACATCCGAACCCGGCGACCCGACCCATAAGGGCGGGAATTAAATCCCTGGCGTCGAATCCGGGTCCGAGCTGGCACTATCGGGGCTCTGATGGCCGTAGGATCCTGTCTCGACCCGGGGAGACAGGTCGCCGCACCGTGGGACCCACCGACCCTTAATTAACCCCTCTGGAACTTTATTTCCTCCCGTAATTATTATTCCCACCCCTTTGTTTACGTAATTACTAAAACACCCCTGTCCTCCGCTTCATTCTAGAAGGTCGCCTCAAGGACCTAAATACCCTCGACCACCCTTTCCCTGGATCTCCGCACCCCGTCGGGGTATTATTGTCATTTTTATATCTTTTAATTTATTTTCTTCCTCCCAATTTTTTTTGTTTAAATATTATTTATTGTGTTGGCGGGAATGAGACACCACCCAAAAAACGAAGAACCTGTCGCCACCTGCTCAATCTTTTGTTGACACGTGTCCTTTTCCAAATATATAAAACAAGTAAATAATTTACCCTCAGAAGAAAAAAAATCTTTCTTTTTTTAAATGTACCGAAAGGAGAGCCACTCTGTGATAGCCACCTAGAAGTGAGACCAGGTGTCACGAGCATAACATAAGCGAGACAAAATGTCGCCGTCTTTCCCTGCATTCCTTACAACTTCTGTAAATATATATTAATCTTTAGATCAATTGCCGCCTTTTAACTGAATAACATTTTATTCATTACTCACGAGATTTTAAGTGGCACGATGTTACCAATTTCAGCTCTTGTTGTTAACTACATTAAGCTTCGAATCCAATCATAATAATTATATATTCATTCTTCACGTTGAGATATATATATATATATATATATATATATATATATATATATATATATATATATATATATATATAGAGAGAGAGAGAGGAGAAGATCAGACGAAAACTTTGGAGGAGATGAAGATGATGAAATGTCGCTGTAGAACTTTTGGGGAGAGTAGCAGGATAATGATTTGAGGGCAAGTCAAAGGCAGTTGGGGAGAGGAAGTAGTGAAAAAGGTGAAGAGAGGTCCGAACCCATGTGGTCAGGTCAGGTCAGGTGTCAGTCGAAGCCCGTGATTTTATGATGGGCTAGGACCGGAACCTGGACTCACCTCCTCTTTCACCTATTTCCTTTTCAATCTTCCATGTACTTTTACATAAGAACTTGATTCCATGAACATATTTATATTTATATATCTTTCAGTGTTTGGATGGACCTTGTTGGCTTTGGGAGGATTCCGTTTTGCTCCACAAACACACCCCATAGTGTCTCCTCCTATATTTATTCATTAATTTCTCTAGTTACTGTTTATTTTATTCTTCAAAAATGTTATTAATCAATTGCTCAATCATCTAATTGAAGAACTTTCAAAAACCAACATCTTCAAATCTTTTTTTTTTTTTTTTGCCGAGAAGTGCAAACACAATGAAAAGAAGAGTTTGTAGTGTTTTCATGCCTCGTTATTTTCATTTCTTTACTACAAACAGTGGCATAGGTTCTTCTTCTTCCCAAGAACCGTTCTTTATGTTGGTATTGGTGCATAATAATTTATATTTTTAAATTAAAGCTAGTGTTGAATATAGCAATTTTAAAATTAAAAAAGAGAGAGAGAGAGAAAAGTGCAGAAAAATAAAAATTTAAATGCATGGTCTCAGTTTCCTAAGCATCTTGAGCCGAACCTCCACCCTGAGACCTTGGACCACATAACATCCTAACTTGGGTGGACGCCTATTCTTTCTTCTTTTCTGAAATCTCATTAATAATAATACAGTAATCAGATTTTTAATTATTAAGAAAAAGGCTATTAATATTCCTAAGAGCATAGCATCCAAAGAATACTTTTCAAAAAGGTGTACTGCAACTTTTTGCCCTGCACAAGCACTTTCTTGGGTTTCATGAAGCTCCATGGAAGCTTGGCCATTTTACTTGCTGATGAAATCAAACTGCATGTTAATGACGTTCATCTAACAATTTTCTTCAGTCAAAGTAAGAGAAACTTTGGTTTTCTAAATACACTGCTGAATCTGCACTACATTATGATATGTTAATGTCACGAACCGAGTTTCAAAATGTAAGTATATTGGATATAAGATATTTATTTGAAATTGAATCTGAATTCAAATCCGGGGGATTCTTATTTAAAACCAAACATGAACCTTATCAGATGTCATTTCTTAAATTCAAATTTTCTTAATTGGATGTTAAATTTTTTTCTCAGGTCATATATTGGATCTAAATTCAATCCATTTCACTGCATCTCCGGACCTCAAGAATGGAAAAGAAAAACAACCATTCAGTGACACATCCGGACCTCAAGAAAGTAAAGAAAAAACGACCAATAGTTCAAAACCCACATGAAAAGGAAGGATTTGATGAATGATATCTAACTTTCTCTCATACAGGCAGTAGTTATAAAATTTCAAATTTTTAAGCCACACCAACATGTAATAAATGAAATATTCTTAAAATATCAACATGGAAACAAGATTTTTTTTTTTTTCTGTATGTAGGCAATTGCCCACACTGTGCTCACATCTGCCTGTCTTCCTGCTTCTAAATCCTTTTCTCTTAGCCGTTGGATCATGATCTGAAGTAAAGCAGACAGGCAAAAGGTCTGGCCCGTGTGGGAGGATGAACAAAACAAAATATCATGATAAAAGGAGACATGGGGAGGCAGGATTTAAAGCTGCTTTTGTTCCTCTATTTGGGTGTAAAATAAGGTTTTCTTTTGGCTGCATGGCGGGCTTAAGCCAACAAGATCCGTGCTTGGAATTGCAGAAGGATCCCTTTAAAGACTGTGCATATGACCCCTTGGGGCTATCCCAGCCTTGGGGGGGGCAGTTCCTTTGGAAGCACATGAAGTGGGGAGGGGTTTAAAGGACTTAAACCCATGTGGGTAGTGCAGGAAACAGCTTGATTTGAGTAAAGTAAGTGCATTTTAGCAAAGTGGCTCTGGTTAAAGCTGGCCCTGTAGGGTTCATGGGGGTACAAGGAAAACAAAGGTAATAAATATACCTTTGGGTCTTCCTTCCTTTTAGTGCCAAACCAAATTCTAGTCTGGCCCCCCATGGGAGTGGCATAGCTGGTTGGGCCAGCAGCCGGTCAGCGGCCAGTTGCTAGTTCAAATCTCAATGGTGCCTGTTTCTTGTGAAAGCCGACACAAGCCAGGACCGTGAGGCAGAAAATGACCTTGAAGGAAAAGATTCCAAGAAAAAAAAAAGGTTCAACTTCTCCTCTGCTCTTGTGGCTAGTGTTGCAAAAGATCAAAATACATTAGAAACAAGTGGGCTTAAGATGTTCAAGCTCAGGGCTTCTTCTTTTTCCTTTTTGAAGGTGTAAGGTT
Source organism: Nymphaea thermarum (assembly GCA_011799765.1). NCBI lineage: Eukaryota > Viridiplantae > Streptophyta > Magnoliopsida > Nymphaeales > Nymphaeaceae > Nymphaea > Nymphaea thermarum. The sequence continues at coordinate 12,132 of JAANDH010001340.1, read as the reverse complement.
GTGAACTCAGAAGGGGCTAAAACTAAGTACACCATGCTTGACTAGGCTTATATCATTTAAAACTTAAAGATAACAAGGTTTGAACCCTTAACCTATTGAACCAACTGCAAGCCGGTTTAGGCCAAGGGACTCAATGCAGACTTCCATGGAAATCAAATTGCTATTGCATGTGGCTTTGTGAGATCCAGGATGAGGCTCCTGTACTTGTGCTTTTGCACACATGTCCTGGTTTCCAGCCATTGGTGATCACTTTTTTTTCTCCCCTTCTATCTAGTGTGGAGAATCATGGAGATATTTGTACAATAGGGTTACAATATTATCCACCACTTCAAGTAGCTTGTAAAAGCTGGATAAAATCTTCTGCTGCTTTTCATTTAGCTTGAATGCAGACTAGACTTCTACGAGTTGGATATAAGCAAAATGATAACTTTGCCTATGCAGCTTACTATCATAGGGAAAGAGTTTCTTTGCAGTTTGCACCATGCATATTCAAAAAGATCAGCAGTCTCAAAAAGATACTTGTGAGTCCACATCTGCCTGCCTTACAAAAGATTCACCAAGTTGGTTGCAACTTTATCTTTTGAAAAAACAACAGCAATTATATCACTGGAGTGGATGAACCCAGTTTTTAAGGAATACAATGGCCTGATTCAAGGAAGGTAGGGCCACAGGCCATCATCAAAATATGCATATAGGGATTTCTTTTTGGTCACTGTATCATATCATACTGTATTAACAATTGAAATTATGGATTTAGTATGTTGGTAGTTCAACCATTGAAAGCCCTGTTTTTCTTGCTCGTGAAGTTGAGAGAACGTTCAAAACGATAAATGAAGCATGACAAAAGTCAGTCCTACTGTAAAGTGGCCATAAGATTTCTACAACTGTGGCAGAGATCAGACAGCATGTTGGCGTTAATGTGGAGGTCACTAGCATGGTTTCCAAGGTAGGCGGCATTGCCTCCAGCCCACTGTAAGCAAGTGGTCTTGAGTGGGCAGTTGGAGCCCACTGCACAGAAATCAGGGGGACAAGCTTTTAGGATGAAGAGGGAAAAGTTTCCATTGATAGGGATATCCACTAAGTGTGTAATCTTGATCCAAATGGTTGGGATTGCCTAAAACAGATTTGATTAAGAAATCTGAGTACAACAAGAATCTTTAAGTTCATTGTCTTTCTAAAATAAGAATTGACCATCTAGAGCCACTCAACCAAGGGAAAATCAAATAAAAATCTTGTGTGTATGTCTATTTAACTCTGGAAAAAGAAGGAACATACAGAACATGATGAATTGATTGACTCCCATGATTAAATGCTAAATCTGGTTGTTGGATTTCCCATTTCTTCATTTAGAACAGCACCCATTTCCTCTAAATCTCATAGAAAATGCAAAAGGAAGATCAACATAACAAAACAAAAGCAACGAAACACTTCTCTACTGCCAAAATATGTAACTGCCTCTCCAGATTCTGCCCTTAGTGCAACACATATAATATTAGTAAGAACATCCAAATATTTGACTGGTAGTAAAGCTCAAAACTTCCAAGTTCTAATCATGATGATATCTTTATCAAAAGAATTACCAACACAACTTCTAATGGCATTTGATAATTTATTTATGTATAATGTATTATTATCACATCACCACATTGTCACTGTAACGTCATCTCTATTACTGTAGCTGCAGATGATAATTAAGCAGCTTGCATATAAAGATCAAGTGTCTCAGCAGGACCATTGGCTTTGGAAACCAATCGCTGTAACAGGAATTGGACCTACAAGGTAAAGAACGTAGGGCTCACATGCCATATGAAATGATAATCGTTTTCAAGTACTCCAAGTCCCAGCAAAGAGAATCAACCAGACATACTCGAGTAGTGAGCCCAACTTTAGAATTCATAAACCTAGTAAAAGTTTTCTCCTTATTTTGGAACAGTTGAGTAACAAGAAAGAATGAGGGGAAGAAACAAGCAAAAGTGCGAGGAGGTGAGGAAATTATGGTGGCACAGGACTTTTTGTCTTTGGATCTCAACCTGGAGGAGTAGTTGCAGAGTAATTCGCAGACGTGCATGCTGGTGATCATTACAGGCCAAAGGAAAAGAAAAATATAAAGAAGAAACCAAAAACACCTTTGCCTTGTTTTCTGTACGTACTGCATCATTCAGTGTACAGCGTTCAGAAGGGTACACCAACTTTATTCAGATAAACAGTGTCTTCTTCCAACAATTACTGTTCCATTGACAGTACCAAAATTCAATGGTGGTGATGAATGAAAGATAAAAGCATTCTTTCCATGTTTCCACAACCGCATACATAAATATATGCTGTATAACATCTTTGCAGTCACTCATGCAGTAACCTCTCTCTCTCTCTGCACTTACAGATGTTCTCTGAACTTGAAAGCCAACCACAGAACGAAGCGGAAATTTGGTTCATATCAACAGTTCATCTGAATCTGATTCACAAATCTTGGGTACCAACCTACAATTTGTTAATGTTATTCATTATCTTTTCACGCAAGCGCTCCCTTTCACCTAACCAAGGGATTGGACTCAAAGCCTTTACGCTGAATGAGCTCAAAAGCTTAGTACCTCTTAGGCATAATCTGGTGTGAATACAATCAATCCTGACTTTCTAGATGTACTCCATGTTCGAGGCTATCACGATTGAAATATCTTTGCTGAAATGGCCGACGTTTCTGGATATTTTTCTAACAAAGCTAAGACCGTATCCATGTCCAGGATGGTTCGCAGAGGCCACCATCTTTAAGAGATTTCGGGGCGGTTGATTCTCAATATTTATAAAAAAAAGCGCAAAAACCAAGTGCTAGTTCTCGCAAAATCAATAGCGTAAATTACGCCCTCATGGTTACTTTGAACATCGTAATAAATCCATAATGTCAATTTCCCGATCATCTTGAGCTCCGTCCAATCACTACTCAATACAATGCATCAGTGAGAAACTGGGAGATCTCTCCATCCAATAACACACACATGCTCAATCATACATGCACCCACACACACACATACTACTTTCCAGAAAAGTTGGCGTGTTTGATTCGAATGTTCTCAACAAAGCGTGTCCCGACCTGCATCTCCGACACAAATCATACCGGCCCCTCGATAAACTGAGACGGGCGGATACGAATCTTCTTTTTTCCTTTCCTTCTTTATTTTTTAATTACTTCAATTTAATTTTTCGGTTTTTCAATATTTAGGAAAAAAAATGTTGATTGACCCTCACATGAGGCGGCCTGTACAGCTGGGTCCCGTTTTATAGTGGTTCATGGAATTGGTTTATTCACGGCCGGCCATCGATATATGGTTCGTGTTGATGTTCGATTCTGGGTCGCGCGAGTAGATGCCGAATGCATGCGATTAATGAGAAAATCTGACATGCACGAACTTTCCAAGAGACTTTTCATCCTGGTGCGACCCTATAAGACTCAATTACTTGGGAATTGAAACCTTCATAGACAAGTTTTTGCAGAGCACTGAAAATTAATCGCGTAAAATCAAGCACAAAAAAGAAGTACCCATGTTGTCCAAAGAGGGGGAAAAAAGAGAACTGCTCAGCTGGGTGATCTTACCCTCTAAAGCCAGGTGCAATAATCTTGGATTCTCAGTCCGACCTTTCCAGGTCGGACTAAAATTTCGGAAAAATAATGTAAAATGTGTTAAACCAAATGAAAAATTTTGAACTTTTTTCTTAAACTTATGTTTGAACTGATACCATACGGTGCAGACATCAAGCTACTGCAGAAATTTTTTCCGAGCAATAAACAGGAACTGAGAAAGGGACAGTGCTGCCCACCAGAGTTTTTTTTTTCCCTCTTTTTCTAGTGACTTCAAAAGAAAGCCCAAGCCTGACTTTCTTAAAAGCAGAAGGAAAGCCACTTGGGCATACCTCTTGACTCGTCAACATTGGGAAAAGATATCAGCCCAACTAAGCACTTTGTATGTGTATTAGTAATGTTAATATAATAAGGCAAAGGCACTCTCACACATATACACGCACCCTGCAGCATCTTTCACACTTGAAACGTCAAATCAGTGTCTGCCAACGCCCTCTTGCTCACAATCGTGGAGTGAGAATCATTCTTGGGGAGGCACCACTGGTGCGGAGGATCTTTGGCACAGAAAGCACAACCCCGCCCTTTGGAACCATTTGCAAGTTCAAAGGATAGAATCTATACCAGGACGTCTGGACGGTCCTCGTCAACCTCAGTGCCCCTTCCCCTCCATCATATTCCACCCCAAGAGAAACGGGACAGAATCAAACACACACAAAATCCCCTCCCCACCATGAACATTGGGCTGCAGCTTCATTGTCAAAGTATATGTTACCTATTCTCTTTGCCATCTAAGTACGTCCTTTGCCATATTTCTGGTCCTCTCTCTTTCTTTCCAGGCAACATAGAATCTGTTCAATCAATGCCAATGAACGTATGCAATCATAAACGGAGTAGCTTCTGCTTTTTCCATCTAGCCCATCAAGGGGTATGCATGAACAGGAAAAGAATGCAACTAGATCCGGAAAAGCAGAAGGGATAAACAAGCCCCACAAATTATGCCGCACGATGTCCCCATTCAACAGGCAGGAGGAATAGTGAGCTTCGATGGCATTTATTATAATCATTGATCGTAACAGCAGAGGTCCCGTACCGAATTCTGCATTCCACTTAATGGTTCGTTCTTTATTCTCCCTTATCCTCTTAAGACTAGTGGAATATAAATAGATCTTTATTTTTTTCCTCCTCTGCATCTACGGATCACAGAGCATCTCGAGACAGTAGATTATGGGCTTGAACTTTCTTCACATTGTGGAGCTGATCAACCGAGTCTCCCCTCTCGAAAACAGCAGCAGCCCCCATCCCTGTGCCTATGTTCACATTTGTTAAGCCGGGGAACATTAATTAGCTTCTTGTTCCTTACACATTAGAAAAACAAATAAAATAGAGGTGATTTTACACACTTACCTATGCACATGGAGACGACTCCAAATCTGCAGTCTTTTCCTCGACGTTTCATCTCATGCAACAGAGTTGCCACACAACGTGCACCTAAGGAAAAAATAATTAGTAAACACACCATAGGTATATATAGTCCAGCAATAAAACATACCAGGTCGAGCATAGGTAGGTACCCCTTACAAACCTCCGACACCCATGTCACAACCATACTGGCAGTCAGGCACTTTCAGCTGTGCCTTTGATGTCGTTTTGATTTCATTCAACCCAGTTTATTAACCAGAGTATATGCAATCAGCACTTGGGTGAAAAACATCTTGCCTTTTCTACCCACTAGTTTGACATGTTCTATAGTTTTAGTTTCCAGCTGATGATATACAACTCAGTGCAATGCATTTTGTTAGTCAAGTACACTTCTATACATAATATCGCTTTTGTGCCTATGGCTAGCCATGTACCCCTGTAAACATCTCATGAAGATTGCAGTACCAGGTCCCTCTTACCCATGCCCCATCCATATCCACATCCACATGAATGTGACGTTGCCCACATAAAAGAGTGTAGATGATAACGCCAACAGTGCCACAACAATGTTAAAAATGAAATGCCAAAAGTACATACAAACATTTGTTCTCCCAGTACGGCCCTTTAGAGCCGTTTGCTACAGTGCATGCAGGGATACTCTGGGTTTAGGTGCAAGATGTGTTTGGAGGCCTAGAGTCACTGTACCTGGCTCTCCTCGACCTTCAGTGCAAGATGTGTTTCATATTTATTTTGTAATTAAATTTCACCCTAATTCTCATTTAACATGAGATTAGGGCAGATTAATGTTGTTCGAATAGAGTTTCTCTCTCTCTTTCTCGACCACTTCACTTCACCCTTCTGGCCTCCTGCAACATGGTACGAGAGATCAATCTTGAAGGAGTAAGAAACAAAATGTTGTTGCTAGGTCCAATGCGGAGTCAGAATATCGTGTTATGGCTCGAACTGCTGCCGAAATGACTTGGTCTAGATCCTTACTTGAGAGTCTTGGTATTTCTACTTCTATAACTATGAAAACGTTTTGTGATAACAGGGCTGCCACCTACATTACCAATAATCTCATATTTCATGAGAGGACAAAACACATTGAAGTAGATTGTCATTACATTTGTGATATGGTTCAAAGGAAAATCATCTCCACCATACATGTAGCCTCAGAAGATCAAGCAACTAATATCTTTACTAAAGCCTTGCTTATTACGGAGTTTTCTAGATGTTGCAACAAGCTGAACATGATTAACATCTCTGCTCCAGCTTGAGGAGGAGTGTTGAATAATATTTATGTTAGGTGGTGTTTTGAATATTTAATAGTTTGAGGAACAGCTCTTCATTAATAATTGTTTGTCTTGGACTTATTTTGTAATTTGTTGGTTTAACCCTAATTCTCATTTAACATGAGATTAAGGCAGATTAATGTTATTCGAATAGCTCTCTCTTTCTCGACCTCTTCTCTTTTCCCTCCTGGCCTCACGCAACATACATAATAATTGTCCACACAGTAAAAGTAGCAGTTAACAATTGACAAGCTATCATTTTATCAATGGTTTAACAAAAATCAAAGCAATTTTTGTTCCTTGCCAAATCCAAGCTGCACCAAAAACTGAGCTGTATTTTCAGAAAAAATGCTACTAGTTAACAAATCATAACCCATTAATGGAATAGATATCCTGAAATAGTTATACTTGAAATTGTATGTAAATGTTCTATAAAGGCCACAGACATACATTCGCATATACTCTAATCACAAAAGTGGCATATCTCAGGCAATATCAAAAACATAAATCATAACCAACATGCGTTTGGATAAGTACCTGTAGCACCTAGTGGATGCCCAAGAGCAATAGCACCTCCATTAACATTTACTTTCTCTGGATCTAGGTCCAACTTCTTGCAGCAATACACATATTGAGATGCGAATGCCTACGGCGTTCAAAAGTAGACAATGATCTTCAAACAATTTCAAACAATGAAAACCACAGCCCAATGAAGTCCTACCTCATTTATCTCAAAAAGATCAATATCACTAATTTCAAGACTGGCAGCCTTGACTGCTGCAGGAATTGCAAATGCAGGGCCAATGCCCATGACTGCAGGGTCAACACCAACAGCTACAAAACTCCTGTATTTGTGCACCCAGAAATACATTTAGAAACCAAAATGTCCAAAATGGCACATCAAAAGTACTCTGAGACTCATTGACATAAATAGGATCCAAGATAGAAAGTGGTCAGTCTTCCTGAATATCCAACAGAACTAACATAGTCAAGATTGCAAGCTACAGAGGAGCATATTTTTTAATTTCATTTACATCCATTTAGCAGAATTCTAGATGAAGATTTTATTTTCCTGTTCCAAAAATGGGAAGTGATATTGTGTCTTCACAGAATTGAACCAGAAAGAACAGTATTTGCCCACTTAGGAACAGTAAATTTATCATATATTTGTATAGCTTTGCATTAAATTAAAAAAAGGAAAAGCAAGATGGACAGCCATGGAAAATGTTCCTTTTAAAAAAACAAGTACAGCCATGGAAAATGTTCCTTAAAAAACAAGTACATATATTTCTGAAAAACAAAACCTGAATACACCGAGTATGGGAAGTCCCTTCTCCACTGCTACAGATCTCCTCATAAGCAAGACTGCTCCAGCACCATCACTCACTTGGCTTGAATTTCCTGCCATTGTGAAGGACACAGATAACATTAAGCCTACCATATGATCTATCATGAAAACAGCATGGAGCTACAAATTAGTACCAGCAGTTGTGGTCCCATCCTTCTTAAAAACTGGTTTCAGCTTTGCTAGATCTGAGATCGATGCATTTGCCCGAATTCCATCATCTACCACAATCGTAACACTCTCCTCTTTCCCTGTTTTTGGATCTATGACCTTTACAAATGAAGCATAAGTCAATTATCATTGCATGCAAATTGTGTCAGAGGAGAGCATGGCTTGAAGCCTCTGGCAAAATTTTCACCTTTGTTTGCACAGGAACAATTTCATCTTTGAATTTACCAGAGGCACTTGCTGCTGCAGCTCGCCTATGAGATTCCACCTGAAATGCACAAATTATCCATTTAGGCATTTACTGAAGTATAATGAAAAACACAACAAGATATGAAATAGATTGTACTTACAGAAGCCTGATCCTGCTCCTGACGTGTCACGGCATAGCGGTGAGCAACATTTTCAGATGTAATGCCCATTGGAAGAAGGCAATTCTGGGCTTGTATGTGTTCATTCACCTAGCAAATTGAGAATGAATTAAGAATCACTAACATCTAATACCTAGAAGAGAAATTTGTCGAAAGCATGGTGTAAGAAAATAAAACACGGTAGAAGTAAAAAGTTTGCATTTTATTAGCAAATTGTAAAAAATGGCACAACTCTAATTATACATACTCTAGGGTTTATGGCGCCATCCCAAGCCATAGGGTTTTTCGACATAGTCTCTATCCCACAACCAATGCCTAGTATAATCCGTCAGCAATGTTAATGATAAAAGCACTTGCTCCCAATTGCTCAAGTCAAAATAATAAAATGTTTACCAATGTCATAGAACCCAGCCTTTATTGCAGCAGCAACATCAGCAACAGCCTGCAATCCAGAAGAACACTGTCTATTGACAGTTCTAATAGGTACAGTTTCTGTATGATAAAAGAATATGTTAAGGACATTAATAATGAAAAGAGCAAATATCTTAGTACCAGCATAGTACGTACCAGGAAACCCAGCATAAAATGCTGCCATCCTACATTCACTTGCTCTCTGAGATCCTGGTGCCAAGACAGTACCAACGACAATGTCCCCAACTTCAACTGGGTTTAGACCAGTCTTGTCAAGCACTGCCTGCATCTCACAGCCATTGCTTAATTAAAACACCAGATTAAGAGAATCAGAAGACTTTCAATCGATTTTTATTTTCTGAAAATAGGCAAGAGAGGGAGAGAGGAAGTATAGAAGCAGAGTAGGCTTGAACTTCAGCTAACCTTAAGGAGAGGTGCAAGTAAGTCATCAGGCAACGTATCCTTGAAGCCCCCACGCTTGGCCTTGCAGATTGCAGTTCGGACAGAACTATAAAGAGAGAATCATATAGAATCAGAACTCCAAAAGTTAGTAATGAGAAGAAAACCATGATATCAAAGACCTGCAATTGAAGAACCTCTACAATTTCTGATACATTTACACTTACGCTACAATTACAACATCATCCCCAGAAGCAGCATTTCGGTGATATGGTGCACTATCCCCAGCCGAACAAACCGAAGCCTGTATCATGGACTGAGTAAGGAAAGTACAACAGTGGACAGAATGTCTTGAACAAAATAAGAGGATCCCTCATTTATCCAATTGATCAAAGGCATCCAGGTTTTACTATAATCATGACAAGAATAGAAAAGGCACACATTGAGCCCAAATTTGAAGGCAATTTCTCAAAAAAACCAGACAAATCAATGCACATAATCCAGCTACCAAATCCAGCTCTAATTAACTTTTTACTTTTTTCGATGTGCAATTTCATATATAATTATATTGTACTCTCTCACTTTTGTATATTACTCACTCTCTCTCACACACACACATAGTTATTTTCATATAAGAAAGGTTGATTTATGAATTAAGCATAACCTGAATAGGCACCCTGTTATTCTTTCAAAACTATATTTAGATTTGGTTAGAAGTTCTGTACGCTATATTCATAGAAATTAGAAAGGTGTCCCAATTTTACTGCCTTCTCTAGAAAATCTTCATGCATTTTCTACACCCCGGAATATCCATTAAATACAAGAAACAGAAACAAACTTTACTCTCTCTCCACATACTACATATATATGCACCAGCACACACTATTAAGCTACTATTTTTTTCTTTCAAAAAAAAAAAAAATCTTTTAGCATGTCAAATCAAGTTAAATTCCTCATCAGAATTGTCCAAACTTTTTCAACATTATCAACATTGAAAATACCCTTATATTTCTGAATTCTTTTCATATAAATACCATTTGCTGATATATTCAATAATCTAATAGCCCTTATGGATTTACCAAAGTAATAGAAAATTGGTAAGAAACTCTATCACATGGGTATTTTATTTGGGTGAGGTACCCGTACCAACACAGGTTTGGGTACGCCCTTGAACACGGCCCCGACACGATCAAACCCCTGCCGAGTGCCGTCAATGCACCGATGGCCGTATCCGTCATTTCATAGACTCAGTCAAAGTTAACCAAGTCCATTTTTGTCCACTAATTAAGTTTTCTTTTAAGCCGTCATGTATATACAATGCAAATGAAGAACCCTTGATAGACACCAAAGGGCTGTTCATGTTCTCTATGGTCTAACTCCACTTGTTCAGCAGGATTTTCCAGCGACCAATAATTTTCCTATGATTGTTCCAGCAACTTAGTTTCTTTAATAGAAGTTTCAATATTGTTTTGTTTGTTTAAAATCTTTTGTTTATATACAAATGCACGTGTGTGTGTGTGTGTGTGTGTGTGTGTGTGTGTGTGTACAGCCATGTCCCCACACCCAAATTTTTTGAAAGTGCTCTACACCCATACCTATGTGACATAGGTAGGAAACTGATGTTGCTTAAATGGTTATATAAGCATTAGTTGGCAGAATGACTTTCTCATGCTTCAATAATTAGTAAATACTAAATAGATCCAGTGAACCTCTTTGTTAACTAGTGTCTCTTACTTTATATTTTTCATAAACTATATATGCAGATTCTCTCTCTCTCTCTCTCTCTCTCTACATATATACTTATATATATATATGTGTGTGTGTGTGTGTGTGCACCAAGGAAGAAACCTCATAAAAATTGAATTTATAATGATAGCTGTTTCTCAGGCTAATTGATAATAATAGAAACAAATAATATCATAATAACACTAACACACAAGAGTCAGTTCTTTTCCTTCCTTTTTTTCAATAAGTGGATCTTATTATCTCCCTTTTTCTTTTTGGCCATCTCTGGCTTTCACTCTCTCTCTCTCTCTCTCTCTCTCTCTGAGAAACCAAAATATTATTAGTAGTTAAAAGAACACCAAAAAAGTGTCTGCCTAATATACACTAGATTGATTCATAACTGACACTCAATCACACAAACAGTTGTGCCTGTATAGGTATTACTAATGCATTGCTATATGCCACATGTTCATGTATACATCCATGTAGAAATGAATAGAAACATACACACATTGACATGCCTATACATATATATATATATATATATATGTATATATATGTATGTATATATATATGTAGATATATGTATGTATATATATGTACATATATATATATATATATTAACTTCATTTCTGTACATCCCTTGAAATCTTATGGTTGTACTAGTGAAGAAATGGGAAGACAAAAGGAAAGATAACTTCATTTTCAAACTGTCTTTCTAGTTCATGGTTGTACTAGTGAAGAAATGGGAAGACAAAAGGAAAGATAACTTCATTTTCAAACTGTCTTTCTAGTTCTCACTAGTTGTTAATTTTCATATATATATAAAGCTTTACATTGGGGCGCTGTTATTGAGTAGTATCCTTTTTCTGTTTACAATCACAATTTGGGATGTGCTTTATCAATGTTGTCCATTTACTTGGACTTTCTTCTAAATATTTTATGTCCCCATATTTAGTGGTGAAATAAATGAAAATCTTGAAAGTTGTTCAAATATGACCAGAACTGCAGCTTGCACTTGTGCACCAAACACAAAATCATCCAGTGCAAGTTTCGAGTCCAAGGTGTGCGATGACCATCAAGAAAGCCTAGTAAAAAAAATTATGTGTTTCCGTATTCAATGTTGAAAAAACATTAAAAAAAAAACTGAAAAGAGTTCTCATCCTTTCACAAGCCTAACCCTCCAGCATTCTCTGATTTCACAAGATGCTAGATACAGGCATTGCACTTCTTTCTTGTTAGATTTAGGGTGTCGAAGTATAACCCACGTCCAGATTGAGCAAAGGAAAGATAAGAGAGAGAGTAGGAAAAGAGAAATGAGGAAGGGAGGTGAGAGTTACATTCTCACACAACCCATTTATATAGTGATCCTTCCACACAATTTACAAGAGGAGTTACATAAGGGGTCTCTAGTTCCCAAGAGACATGACTTTT
>JAANDH010001339.1:36086-57103 GCA_011799765.1 Nymphaea thermarum | reverse complement strand
GGTGTCCCATGCATTTTGGGAGAATGATAAGCTATATATTTACTACATCTGCATAGAATTAGCATTATAATCATCATCAAACCTTATTGAATTCTTCTTTCGAATGAAGAGTCGATTGAAGACTCTGTGCATAGAATTAGCATTATAATCATCATCAAACCTTATTGAAATGGTGTAAACCTTAGTGACCCCTAAACTACACTAACTTACTAAGACCTCTCTTTTGTCTCTAACTTCTATATAAGTTAAAGAGTATTCAAGTTCTAAGGAAGATACCGAGTCGATTGAAGTTTTCAAGCATGGAAGCGGCAGGTGGTGGCTTAGGTGCCCCTAATCAAAGTTTACTTACGTTTAGTTAATCTGTAGCGGCTCATAGAAACACATGAAATAGGAGACCCTAAAGGACAATTTCGAACTCTCATATGTGATGATTTGAGATCAAATCAGACCTCTATCTGTTTGACTGGCGTGGGCAGTGTCCTACACCAGCCTCTAAGATCTTGCAATATCTCAAATCCATAGATTTAAAACCGCACATCTCCCCACAATTCCGATCTTAAATTCATGGCTTTTAACATGTAGCATGAATTTGAAATTCATGTTATTAAGATCATCATTTGTTTAAACTGAAGATCTTTCAAAAAAAGTCTTTTAATGCAACCTCGGATCAAACACAATCCAAAGAGAAAAACCAAGATGAAAGATAGACAATTGATAATGAATGAGTTTTGAAGACACAGAAGAAGCATTCGTATAAAGGAACAAGAAGAGAGTACAAAAAACTATTTGAGGTATCTCTCTCTCTCTCTCTCCCTCTATGTTCCTTGGATTGGTCAAAGTTATTGCTCGAGCATATATATATATCCTTGCGATCTCTTTCATTGCACCTAGGGGTGAAGATGTCTTTCTTTTTTAGGATGTATTTTTTAATAAAATTATATTACACCAAAGAGAAAATATTGCCTCTATTGTTATATTATTTCTGAGAAAATGTGAGATTTTGGAAGATAATTGTTTCCATAAAAGATGCCATTTGTTGATATTTTAGGATATTGTGGATGTGACAGTCCATTTTGAATAATAATGTACATAGAAACACACGATCAGATGATACTTTTAGGATATGTGATAATTTATAAGGAGTGAGGATTTGCCCAAAAGGTTTGACCTTGATAATTTAGATTAATTATGTAAATCTAGAAATATGATTTTTTATTATCAAACTAATAAATATTTTTTTTGAAAAATTTATTTCTCAGTCATCACACACACATCAAAATGAGAATTAAAAGATTTTTTCCATTCATTTATTTTAGGAAACATATTTTTAGAATTTTTTTTCCAATTCCAGGTTTTAATCCATCAAACGGCCCCTACTGAAAAACTTATTGCCTTTTTCTCTCTCAAATGGTGGGGGCCACTCTCCTGTTCGCCACGGCAATGAACCGTGGCTGATTTTGTGGCATTCAAATGTCTTTTATTTTTCATAATAAAAGCAAAAAAATTTTAATAAAAAGAAATAGAATCATTGGACGTTAACAAAATAGACTTGGATCAGATATAACATCAACATAATTGAGTAATCTGGTATTGTTTATTAGTATCGAAGTTCGGATTCAGATTTAGGTATACAAATACTAAATGTTATCTAAATTTTTCCATGTAATATGATTCAGGTGTGCACTGAAATTGGGTATGTAATACAATAACAAATCTGCATCCAATTTTCTGAATTAGATCTGGATTTTCTTATAGAATACAACCAGTCAAATCTGCATATGAATCAAACGTTAGATTATATCTCCGGGCGGACATCCCTAGCGATACTAAAAGATAGAGATTCAGGTCACTAGTTGGAAAAAAAATCCAAACCACTGACGCCTTCACACCATACTCCTCGTGCTGCACTTAAACTTTATTGGATGCTCGTGGATCTTGTCCATGTCCAAACTACACTCTCAATAATTCTGTTTAACTGTTAACCAGTGAATGGCAGATTATGCAAGACATTATGAATGTAGAGAGAGCTACCCGAGCCGAGCCTCACACCCAAAACCTAAACACAGATTAAATTAAAAGATATTTATTTTTAATATAAAATATCATATAAATATAATTAATTGTAATAAATATTATAAGTATATATAAAAATCAATATAACTAATATTAAAAAATTTTATCGGGTCGAACCGGGCTTTGTCGGGCCCACCCGGACCGGCCTTTCGATATAAGCTGGTTTCCAATTCACATCTGATGACTTCCTTTGTGATAGAATGTTACCTAATTTTGACTTAATTAATTAAATCTTTTTCTATTGTTCTCTCTCTCTCTCTCTCTCTCTCTCTCTATATATATATATATATATATATATATATATATATATATATATATATATATAACAGGTCACGCAAGGGATAAGATAAGCCTCCTTGTTGTTTCCCTTGGTCGCAATTCTTCCTTGTAGCATTGAGATGAGCAAAAGGATAACTCTGTCTCCCTCATTTACAACTCTTCTTTCTAGCATTGAAATGAAGCATACATATAAAGTGATGGGTAGATACCGGACCACTTGGATAAGAGATAAAAACCATTTATGCACTTGCTTAATATAAATCATGCTTTAGTTTAAGTATTTTTATAAAAACAATCTTTCCACTATCCAAATTTTGATGTTGTGAGAACAGTTCATCTTTTTATTATTAAAAAAACAACTAACTTAAGGTATGTTTCTCACCTAATTACTCTTAAAATCATATTTATAACCATAAGGTTAGATTGCAAAAAAATAATAATAGACAATAGTTGATTTTAAAAGGGTCTGTTTTTATTTTTCTTTATCTAACTGGTCTAGTTTTTACCAATCTCTCTCTCTCTCTCTCTCTCTATATATATATATATATATATATATATAAAATTTGATACCAATAAAGAAAGACCTGAATAGGCAGATACGCTTGTCTGTGTGGAAGTGCAAGAATTTAAAATAGATGAAGTTTTAAATGGGTTGGTAAAAGAAGATCAAAGAAATTAATCACAATCTCTTAGATGCTCTACAGTTTTAATCATCTTTGTTATGTTATCTTGAAATTGGTAATAACAGGATGCAGGATGTGTTTAATTTAGGGAGAGGTGACAAAATGAAAAATTATAATAGGAGACAAAGCATCACCAATCAACAAAGGCATAAAAGAAATAAAAGGGACATAAGAAAAAAATAGCATTCAAAGCAAGGACAAAAAAAAAATATAAAGAATAGTAACCATAACCAGAGCAAAAGCACGAGGGGAAAGAAGGGAGAGAAAGAGGCAAAAAGAAGAAGAACTGACATTTTGCCTTACTTCCATCGTCATATCCATCTGAATTTTGTAATTTTATGACTGATTCGTTCTTTTGTTCTTTTAATTACAGCCAGCACTTTACTTACACAATCTGTGTCATCTGAAAATCGGTTAGTACATTCTTCCTTTGTTTCCAAATTGAAAGTGAACCCCGAGCACAAGTTTTAAGATGAAAGATATCCGACAAATCCATTTTAAATAATTCCAATTAAAAGAAGGTGACTTGATTCCTGTTCGAGAGAAAAATTCAAGAGGTGAATCAAAGGCTCAATCGAAGGTTACAAGACAGAAAGCAAAAGGGAAAAGATCATGCATTTTCCTGTTATATGTGAATGATTCTAAAGTTCCACCTTCTTTGCCTAATTCTGGAGGTTCTAAAGTTCCATTTTCTATGTGTAACAAAATTTGGAGAGACAGAGTGGTTGGGTTAACGAAGACAACGATCAAAATTTGGCCAAGCAGAGAAAAGCGGTAGTAGTAGCATCTATAAAACTTTCTGTGTTTTCTTATTAAGACACCAAACAAGATTCCTACATGAAGAAAACAACTTCACCATGTTCTTTGTATCCTATTTCATACCTGATTTTAACTATATGTGTCTATGGCTGTCAGAATATTTGCATCTGAAAGAATTACAAAGGACCATGAGGATCACTTTCAGAATGAAGAATGATAAATGACACTAGAATAAATTTGAGGCGGTCTAATGGGATGAATCCATGGTCTCTAGTTCTAATTTTCTAACAGTCCTCTTCAAGTTGAGGCAACGGCTAGCTTGTGGCGTGCGTGCGAAAGATATTTTCCCTTTACTGTTTTCCTTCTTTTGTTCTACTCAATTGTTCCATTCATTATATGTTTGTAAGGTGAACCAAAAAAGGATAACGAGAATGAAAAGAAAAGTCTGATAAAGTTCACCCGTGGATGTAGGCAGTAATAGCCGAACCACGTTATCTCTCGTGTGCTGTGAGATTACTGTTTTTCTTGAATTCATAATATGGTATCAGAGCAACACGTTTAGATCGTGGGGTGTTCTATCTTTGTGTTGTCATGGCGTCCAATACTGAAATGCATTCATTTTCATTCCCACCAAATAATAATGATGGTGGCTCTAGCAATTCCAAAGTCGTGATTCAAGAAAATCATCCTGTCAAGATCTCCACACTCTGTTTTCAAGCACTGATTACATCAGTTGGTACCCATTTGTTGAAACAGCAAAGAAAGCATAAAATTTTTCTTTGGTGTATTTATCAGATACGCTTGCGTCTGTTCCACCTGCACTATAATGCTACTCAATCGCCCTCTTCTAGGAGGTAGCAAGAAATAGTTCTTAATTTCTGATCAAGAACCTACGGTTTCCTACAACTTGGTGAAGAGACAGCTTGGCTAAATGGGCAGATAAAGATTGGATCCAATATATAATGCATCAAAATCGGAACTAATTAAATTCAGGACTTGCTTGAATGTTGCTTATCATAGGTTAACCATTTACAATTCAGAGGTGAATTGTGACAGTTAGAGCTGTAGTTACACCTTGCAGCAAGCAAATGGATGGAGCACTCTGGTAAACCAGTTCTCTCCATTTGTTGGTGCAAATTGATAGTCAAGGAAAATTCAATCGAATACGGCCATTAAGGGCTGCACACGAGAACTCGACTCAGCTCAAAAAACTCAAGCTTGGGCGACTTTAAATCGTTGATTTTAAATTCTCGTAAACTTCAATAAGCGCATCAAACCTTTTCAAATTTACACTTTATAAGTTCATTTGTAAAATTTCAAAAAACATGCTGGTTAATCGAGAACAATTTGTGTATTAGATAAATAATCTGCTCTGCTGGTTAAACGAGTCAAATAGCCATAAAAACAACTTTTAAAAGACTAGTTTTCATAAAACTCTTTTTTCTTAATGTAATCCAAATGCTACCATGCTCAAAGTAGTTTTCAGCTCACGTTTGATCAGCGAAGTTGGATATTTTCCCTAATAAAAAAGTCACGTGCACAATTAATCCCTGATACTACACACGCCTTTAGTACCAACTTTATCACAATTATCACAATTAAGTCAGTTTTAAAAAACTGTTTTGTGTGTTTAGATAATATAACCAAAACACTTTTTTTTTTTCTAATAATGGGTGGTATCAGGCACCCATTATTTAGTATCAGGGATATATTCCCACAGAAAGTTGTTAACTATTTGAGATTGTCAGTAAACAACAGGATTATTCATTAATTACTTAACAAAGTATCATTACCAATATTCGGCGTCCGAGTCACAGGGGTCTGGCAAAATAACCGCTGTATCCATGCCGACACATTGACACGGGTACAATGACACACATGAACACACCAATTTTGTTTTTTGCATTTTTTGTAGAAGTTTAAATAAATATTTCTTTGTGAAATTATACTTATTTTTTGTGAAATTTTGCTTATTTCTTGATGCATTTCCGTATTTTCTGAGTTTTACATACTTTTGAGCCTTGCCTTATTATTACGAACTTATTTTTTATTCTGCAATCTGTTTTTATTAATATTCGGATCTGGCACAAAATCCTTTTACTTATTAATATTCGGATCCTTTTGCTAATTTTTTGTTGTACGCCATGGAATGGGGCACTCAAAGAAGAGAGTTATTCCAAATGAAGTTATCTGAATTTGACAGTCACCATCGCTCTAGAAGCCCGGCAGACAAGCATTGCGCACTGAAGGATCACATTTGGCGTGGGGAGTCTTGCCTTCTGTTTGAGTTTTGCTTTCTGAGTGTTTAGTGTACCTCATTTGCGTTGCTAATGATGGGCTGCTATGTGATTGATGCATCTATTGTTAGTTATTCATTTCTTTTTTTTTCTCTGTCATGTCCAAAGAGATTCACAATCACTACCACACCGATAAAAAAAATTCTTGAAATCTATTTTTTCCTTTTTCCATTAAAATATGTGCAAAATTTCAATTTTTCTTTCTGCAAAAACCTTATAACCTTTTTTCTGAAAAAAAATAAACACCACGCGATAGAAAAAGTCCTACCCTTTCTGTTTAAGGCCCTGCTCTTCCGAGCGCAAAGACCATCAATCTGCTGTGACCTGTGTTCCATGCCGATGCTCTCCCTATCCTGTGTTCACGATTCATTCCTCTCTCGAGTTAAATCCCTTCTCTTTTCCCGAACGTAAACGGAAATCTGGGAAGCATGAAGTGTAGCCGGCTCCGCTAAATATATATAGTAATAGACTCATATAGAAAATATATTGCAGCAAGGCCTTGGTACTTGTGGTACAAATATTACAAAAATATGTAAATAATTATTTATGCTGCTAACACGTATGCACAATTAAGAGAGAAATGAAACATCTTTAAAAATTAGTATCTTGCTAATTTTGTTTCCACAGACAGTATAATCAAATTTATAAATAATTCTATTTCACTGTATATATATAGATTTCCAAATATTAGTATGCTGCCGCAAGAAATATTGAATTAATTGCATTGTATTATTGAAAATGAAACTACTTGAATTTTTATATATGTTTTTTTACTCATTATTTGTGCCTCCTCTACTTTGAATTTCTCTAATTACCACTTTCAGTAACATAATTACAAGAATAAATATTTAAATGATCTAGTGAAGACAAATAATTAAAAGAGAACACTATGCATCTCATACCTTATTCCATGTCTTGTTTTTCAAGTATATACAGCAGTTGAAGCTTTTCACATAAATGAGAAGTCACAGCCAAAAAGTGTCAAATTCTTCCCTCAGCATAATTGGAGTTTTTTCCATTCTATTTGTCATTGTTCATTTCAACCATATATTTTCCTTTCCTTCAAGAGATCCATCAATCGTTGTTTTGGTCAGCTGGTCCAATACCAACCGACTTAGAAGAATTTGGTCGGATCTAACCATGGCAAATATCAAAAGAAGAATTTGTCCCAATAAAAAAATTACACCAATATATGGTGTTGGTTGGATTTGAAGCAAATCCAATTTGAAATACAACAAAGACGATATTTATGAAATACAGCAAGAAAAAGGAGTTTCGTGTCGATTTAAAAGAAAAGGAGAATGGGAGGCTACTTGTTCTGCTATTGCATTTATAAAAGAGAGAAAAATCAAGGGTATCCTTACCTAAACCATGCTTCTAATTCAACTCTGGACAGCTTTGACACATCCGTCGATACTAGTATTGACAATAATAACTTTGACTGGAAAAAAGACAAAGCAGGTAAAACTTCAAAGGAGTTGAGTTCTTACAATTAACATTTCAAGCATGCATTGAGCTCGAATTTAACTGATTTATAATAAATGAGTGAAGTTTTGATGAGTAAGTAGGAGGGGAGCTGACTCGCCTCATTGTTCAGTCCTTAGTCTCAACCTCTTTTTTAACAAATCGAGCAAAGCTTGAATTGATCTGACATGAAACCTATTAGTCGAAAACACCGTAGGCAGTGACAAAAGTCAGTGAGTGCCTGAGAGTAGGGTGAGATGGGTAAAAAAATATTTAGTGGTTGGCTGAAAGAGGATAAATGCTTGGGTGGACCCCAGGGGGAATGGGGGCCCTTCGGGCAGTAAGATTGACCATCTCGCTCACCCAATAAATGCTTGGGTGGAATCAACCTCTATTTTTAAGAAATGGAATTTACGTGACTCGATTTAGCCATTGCAGTTTGATGGAGACTAGTGTACATCCATTAACGTAGACCTAAGCACGTTTTTTCAGCCATAAGTTTTTAACTTTACTGGATCCATTTTCATGTGGAATCCAAAGTAAACTTCCTGTGACTGCAAGGAATGTGGCGTGATTTTACCCTGCTTAGTAGTTTTTCATGATGAAATATGAGATGGCATCTTCATGTCCAGCAGCCAGCTATGCCAGACTGTGCCACCTGTCAATTATTTATTTATTTATTTATTTTTTAAGTAAGGCTATCCTAAAATTTTGGGATAGTTTGAGACCGAGTAAGGACTAAGGAGGGATATATCCATCAGCAAATGAGCTAGAGATGCACCAAGTTACATGCCTAAGTCTACCCTTTTGATCTGGCCCCTTGGAGCCTGTTAGGCTTCAATTCCAAGACCACAAGTTCAGGATCCTAAAACCAGCGTGTCTCATATGAATGTGGTTCCAAACTAAATTCGACTTTTGGTCCGAAAATTTGAAATTTTCAAGATTTAAATCATCCAAGAGATATAAATAAAAAAATTGAAGAGTTTTGGTAAACCATTTGGCATTTGGTCAGATATAAGTTTCTACGCTTTATCTGTTTAACCGTTGATAAGGTGTTTCAGCCAATAATACACAATGGCCTCATAACGAGCTATATTTCTTCCCTTTTCTATTTAAAATCAACTAATAAATATTTTGAACACGTTAAACAAAGCAAAGAACCTTGATGTTTTACGGTACCTGACATGGTAAAAGCATTTTAAGACGAATGGAGTAAACATGAATAAAGAAGTGCAGAAATAGTTGGACAAAACAAATGCATCAACCGCACCCTTTTCTAACTAGCTACTATAATCAGGAACAAGATGAATTGGGATCAGCTAATGCTGAGAGAGTCGTGTCAGAGGAACCCCCCAATATGATGTTACGGAGGGAAAGGAAAACACAAGATCCCAATTCATCGCGCAATCTGAGACTGAACTTGTTATGAGCCAAAGAAAATACACTTTGGATCTTCTAAAAGAGACAGCTAAACTGAGATGCAGGCGCTTTTTTACTCCAATGGAGTCTGGCACAAGAATAAGTATCAAAACATGGCACTATCTTGGATGAGGAAGGAAAAGGGAGGTATCAGCGGCTGGTTGGTAAACTTATTTATCTTACTCTTACTCGCCCGGATATTACGTATGTTGTGGGTGTGTTAAGTCAGTTTATGCATGCTCCTACTGATTGTCATTGGAAAAGTGCTGAAAGAGTATTGTGATACTTAAAGAATGACCCAGGGAAACGTCCCACAGGTTCTATTACTGCAAACAACGTTGTATTTGGAAACACAGGGAAATGCGGTTTTCTTAAAATATATTGGCAAGGTCATGGGGAACCACTGAATTCGGAAACTCCCAACAAACTAAATAATGTGGCCCCGGTTGGATGCAGAAAAGTCAATTCCTTAGAAATGAATTGTTCATGTGCATGCACCGCACTCTTACAAAGTAAAAAGAAATTTCTTAAAATGTGGGTGCATATGGGGAGCCAACATCTACATTCCACCCAAGCATGTAATCGGCACCGTTCAATCCATCATGATCGACATGTTAAGAATTAAACAATAAACAAAAGGGGGTAGCTATTTTTGTCATCTACTATCAGTTTACAAATTTTTCTCCTTGTTTTTCTCTTAACCATCCACCTATGTCATATGAACGGCCGAGACTTCTTCTAGTCATCTCAGGAAGTATTTTATGTAGAAATGATGGATTACATGAAGCAAGGAAGGAAGATTAATGAACAGCAACCACCAAATACAGGAGGGAATTGAGTTGCTTCAGTGAGAGCGTCGCCGCCATTTCTTGTGAAAAATATATAAATAAATATATCATTAGGCACAGCAATGTGGCAGTCGAACGCTCCTTCAAAGAGCTCCATTACATGGAAGGATATGCTTAAACACTAGAAACTTATTAAAGATTCAGTCACTTGGGCAGTGAAGGATAGAATAAAAGTAAAGTTCTCGAATGGCAGATGGGTAGGTAGCCCTCTCTGGAATAGATTGACAACAACTGCTTTATACTTGTTCGTTCCAGTGGTCCCCTGACCGTTTGTGAAATGTTGCGCAGAGAAACCAAGAGATCTTTGATCAAGCTTGCAGTTTGAGGCTGACCTCAGAAATATAGTGCTTATTGGACAACCGAAAGTGATTGTGGGCAAATTTAGATGGTTGTGGCAAGCAATTGTGGGCAAATTTAGATGGTTGGCGTAATAACGATGTGTGAGGAGGGTGGGGGGCGCGCACGTCGTCGGATGCCACCACCTCCATCGATCCCCACCGTCGGATGTAGATTGGAATTATTGTCAAGACTGGGCGTCAACCGTGTGTTGACGTTCGAAGAATATTTTCTTGTCTTTTCCATAAACGGATCAGACGGACGAGCAGTCGAGCCTGGCCTTCCTCATTGTGAATTAATTTTTCCTTAATTTTTTTTTTTTTTGTGCAGACAAGAGTCCTAAAAGACTTGATGGAAGATTCCAAGATAATCAAATTGAGAAGTGCTGGATTCTTTCCTTGCAAATTGTTCTTTAGAGCATACGGCCAAGAAAGAATCAGCCAACTTTTAAGGGGAGCTTCGTGATCACCCTGGATCTTAGAGTCACTGGTTTCAAGATGCAAGGTTTACTAATCCATGGTGTAGACATTGCACCTTTCTTTCAAACATAAGATTTCTTATTCTTGTTGGGAATCAAACGCAGCTTTAATTTACCATAAGGTTCATGCTTTTCTAACACTGAGCAGTTTATTTGCCCGTTAGCAGAAAAAGCCAATGACAAATTTGTCTCTAGGATTGTCAAATTTTACTTGTGAATTATAAATATATTGACTGTCGAATCGAAGGATATGGTACACCTTAGAATGGACTGAATGTCAAATTGTCACATTTTAACTTTTTTGGGACAATCTTAAAATTCAAAGCAGGGATTCATCAAATCCACAATATGCTTCTTTGAGTATCAAAAAAAATGAGGACCATTGTTTGGGTTACAGTACATATACATCAGCGTGGTTGAATGTTTGTTCAGGAATTGAAGAAGGGACAATGAATGTTTCCCATGAGGGGGAATGATCGTGGAGTTAATGTAATTGCAACAAGCTTTTTGGTCATCATATAATTTTATAAGTTTTTAACTTTCTTTTTCTTTAAGAACTATGTTTGTAGTGACAATATGGCGCGCACACACACACACATATATATATATATATATATGCATATATATATATATCAAAAATCTAATCAAAATAAATACAGCAAGCAGCATTTCCGCTGGGTCTCTAAGCTTTGAGTGACCGGACGTCAGATTGAAATTATTGTAAATCACTTCAAACAAGGAATTTTTGTAGTATCCAAAGGTCATGTTTAGTTCATAGAAATCAAAATTATGGGTTCGTGTTTAAAATTATAGCCATGTGAATGTGATGTACGTGTTTCAAACCTGAGCTTCTGCTTCGAACCTGAGTTTGGGTTCCCCCTATGCAACGGATGACGATTGCTGATGCTCCTGAGTTTGTGGTTCATTTTTTTTTTTACATTAAAAAAATTTAATTTTTTCAATGTAAAAATTTTTTTTTTTTCGTGCGCTCACCCGGGCCATGGCTCGGGCGCCGCCCCCTCCCTCCGCCCCTGCTCGGTGGGACACCGTTAAGAGACCTCGGTGGGACACGACCAGCGGTAAGGCGGGACGCGATTACCGAGCGGCGACACCAAGGTGGGACACGCGATGGCCAACCGAGTCGATTTCACGGGATTCGCTGGTCCGGTGAGTCGAGACACGCCGAGCAGGGTGTGAACACTTTGTAGGGAGAATAACCAGACACGGGTCCGGGTTTGTAAAGCGGGTTGGTCCGCTAATTTTGTAGTACTCAGTGCAAGATCATTATTAGAACATGCAGAGTTATATATCATGTTTAGTTGTCCTTCCTAAATGGCATTTTCATATCGAAGCAGGAGATATCATAAACTTCAATCTATTATGACCAGCACCACTGTTAGTTAATCATTTTCTTTTTCTGTCATGGTCCAAAGAGATTCACAATCTCTACCGCACCAATAAAAAGATGATGATTGCTGATGCTGCTGATCGGATAGCTGAAAGGATGGGGGAGGATGCGTCCAATGTCATATATATTTCTTTCATGCACTTTTGTTTATACATACCTCTCGGGCATATGTATAAAGCAATGTTTTTATTAATAAGTGATTTTCATTAGAAACATTAAACGCTAGGATAGATCGTGGCATGTTATATGTATGCAATAGGTAGATTGGTCATGGGCCAACTACCGGACGTGTGTGATTTCAAACGTAAGCTAATCCTGAGTGCTATGCTAGATACAGGGACACAGGAAAAAAGAAAAAGCTGGGATCAAAGGCGTGAAATGGCATAGCATGTCCTTGCCTTCCCGCCCGTCATCATAGAAGATTCAGTCGCAACCCTCATTCATGCGGTTACGATCTAGTCCAACCCGAGCTCATCCAGAGAACCCAGCCGCGCGCAGACGAGGCACCTGGGCGGGCTGCGGCAGAGGCAGAACAGGAGGGACACGAGGACGCACAAGGAGCGTGGCCAGCGCGTCCCCTTGACGGGATTCGATCCCCTGTCCATCGGGACACGCCGAGCAGAGAGCGACTAGACCAGAGAGACTCAGGCGGGACACGGTTAAGAGGCCTCGGCAGCAGGGGCGGAGCTAGGATTTTTTCTAGGGTCGGGCCAAGACAATTCGAGGGCCGGGCCAGGGTCGAGCTAAGAGGAGCGATGAAGAGCGACCGATCGGGCCAAGCTAAAAAAATTTAATTTTTTCAATGTAAATTTTTTTTTTTCCTGCGCTCACCCGGGCCATGACACCGTTAAGAGACCTCGGGGGGACACCGTTAAGAGACCTCGGGGCACACCGTTAAGAGACCTCGGCAGGACACGACCAGCGGTAAGGCGGGACGCGATTACCGAGCGGCGACACCAAGGCGGGACACGCGATGGCCAACCGAGTCGATTTCACGAGATTCGCTGGTCCGGTGAGTCGCGACACGCCGAGTAGGGTGTGAACACTTCGTAGGGAGAATAACCGAACATGGGTCCCGGTTTGTAAAGCGGGTTGGTCCGCCAATTTTGTAGTGCTCAGGGCGCGCGGGTTTTTGGGGGATTCCGGACTGGGTCCGGACCCGTTCTTCTTGAGTCTCACCTTTTTAGGACCAGGGACCCATCGTTGTCTTCCTCCTCCCCTCTTCCTTCAAAAGGGAGGAAGGCAGGGAGTTTGAGTTTTGCATTTTGATCATCGAACCTGAAGGGTTGGACGTCCTTCCCTGAAGGTCGGTCGCCTGATGTTCTGGATTTTTTTTTTTATGAACGAAACGGAAAAATGTAATATACTTGCACAAAATAGATCTTATTGAGGATCCATGAAACCGTAACAATTGAAATACCTCACAGAGTTGAATATTTCACAAAAGCGCACATAACTTTGAAAACGAATAACAAAAAGATACTCATATTTTAGTCACAGGGTTGAAAACTGTTTTGTGTGTTTAGATAATATAACCAAAACACTTTCTTTTTTCTAATAATGCTTCTAGTTCAACTCTGGACAGCAGTGCGGCAGGGTTTCGCGTTGCCGAGGGTTTATCGGAGGTTCGTTCTCCCCTGTTCGTCCTCTGGCGGCCGGCCGGCAGGCCGGCGTAGTGGGTCGGTTCGAAAATGGAAGCAGATGTGGTAATGACCTGTAGTGCTATGGAAGAAGGAGGAGACGGTGTCGTGCAGCCAGCGACGGTGATTAAAGAGGCGTCTGCACATAAGGGGCCCTCTTGGGCATCCATCGTGGAAGGGGAAAAACTCAAGGACGAAGACTATCTGAAGGAAGTTGAAATCCGAGAAGTGGACGGCAATAAGGTGTTGTTCGTCCCCAAATCAGCGCATGAGCAACTCAAAGCCCCTTTTCGATTTACAGCTATTGCAACGCTTTCAGGTGGTCGCTCCAGCAACAGGTTAGACTATGGTTTTCTCTTTTCTTCCCTTCGTGCTCTTTGGGTTGGGCTCTGCCCGATCAAGTTTTCGTCTGTAGGTAAAGGATTGTTCCTGGTTAGGGCCTCTAGTGAGGCTGATTTGAAAATGATTCTTGTCCCTCGAAAGTTGGAGGGCGGGCTCTGGTTGCTAACCGTTGGCAACCTGGTATGCCGTTGAAACTGGAATCGTCCAGCAGAGTCTGTATTTGGGTGCGCCTCCCTGATCTGCCGCCAGAGCTTTGGAGGACTGGTATATTTCACAGGCTAGCCAGTATGATGGGAGCGATGTTCGTCGAAGCCGATGCTTTCACAAAGGAGGTTGCTAGTCTGGGTTATGCGCGTGTGCTCCTCGAGGTTCCGCTGGGTTTTCATCCGGTTAATGAAGTCAGGGTTTCATTTGAAGAAGGGGTCGCCCTGGTGCAAAGTATTGAGTATGAGTCGAAGGTGGGATATTGCCGCAAATGTGGTGTGACATCCCACTTCACCTTTGCCTGTGATGAAGTGAAGCAGTCCCCCAGTACATATACTGTTGACTTAGAAGATGGGAAGGCCTGGATGGCTGTTAAAAGCCCCAAACGTCGGTCCTTCTCCCTCAACAAATCGGCTGGTCCAGCTAATCAGGCAAACAGATTCTCAGCACTTCATAGTGTGCCCGAGAGGGAGGAGGGTGCTAATCCTGAGAAGGGAGGGACTACCTCTGATCCTATCCCTGAGAATGCGAGGAGGAAATCATTTCAGGCCAATGAGGCTTGCTTGGAAGTAGGGGAACATGACAGGGTTTGTAGTAAAGAGGCGACTCCTACCACATCAAAAGGGGCACCTAGGGTTAGCATCCCTCATGGCCAGCAGAGTGCTGATTCTATGGCTATAGATGAGACACATGATCTCACAGTCGACGTTTTGGTGACTCATCGGAAAGCTCCTATGGAGAAGAAACGCCAGTTGAAAAGCAAATCTACCAGGGATTAAGGACGGATATATCCATCAGCAAATGAGCTAGAGATGCACCAAGTTACATGCCTAAGTCTACCCTTTTGATCTGGCCCCTTGGAGCCTGTTAGGCTTCAATTCCAAGACCACAAAATTCAGGATCCTAAAACCAGCGTGTCTCATATGAATGCGGTTCCAAACTAAATTCCACTTTTGGTCCGAAAATTTGAAATTTTCAAGATTTAAAACATCCAAGAGATATAAATAAAAAAATTGAAGAGTTTTGGTAAACCATTTGGCATTTGGGCAGATATAAGTCTCTACGCTTTATCTGTTTAACCGTTGATAAGGTGTTTCAGCCAATAATACACAATGGCCTCATAACGAGCTATATTTCTTCCCTTTTCTATTTAAAATCAACTAATAAATATTTTGAACACGTTAAACAAAGCAAAGAACCTTGATGTTTTACGGTACCTGACATGGTAAAATCATTTTAAGACGAATGGAGTAAACATGAATAAAGAAGTGCAGAAATAGTTGGACAAAACAAATGCATCAACCGCGCCCTTTTCTAACTAGCTACTATAATCAGGAACGAGATGAATTGGGATCAGCTAATGCTGAGAGAGTCGTATAGAGGAACCCCCCCAATATGATGTTTGGGAGGGAAAGGAAAGCACAAGTTTTACATCATAAAATGGAATGGTAGGTTTCTTTCTTATTTAATGACGGTGGAAGCCTATCTTCCAGCAATCCTTCAATGAAAGTGGATCTAACCATTGAAGAAACATCAAAACAAGTACACGAGATGACCCTTGTGACGTGCGACTTCGTTCCAGCATCATTTCTACCACATTGGAGTGCCGGCAATAGCATGCGCAAGAGAACTCTCAAAATAAAATTTGAGAGCACTAATTCAAAAACTTCCATTCTTTTGAGGACACTAACATATAAAAATGAGCAAATATATGTAAAAAGTCACCAATTTTAAAACTAAAGAAACTTTGAGGGGCTGAACTGCCCACACTTGCCTGCCTAGATGTTGCTTTTGACCAAACACCCAGCTCACAGCTGCTGCGAATCTGAAAACTTCATTTGGAAACATCCTTTGAGGAACCATTCCATGCAACGGCAGTAAGGAAATGATAGACCTTGGCCTCAGAAAGACCCTCAAGCTAAGTCACCGGACTCTTCTAAGTTTACTGCCGCACCGGACATGGGTGCAACTCCGACTCACACCCGAGCCCAGTTAAAATGTCATATTACTAAATTACTTATATAATATATATTTTTCTGATATTTTTCTATGCAATACAATTATTCAAGTATGTTATATACATTAATAACTAAATTGTAATAATATGCTTATTTTGTTATATATATAATAAATTAAAAATAATAATAAGAATCAAATACTCTCGCTGCACCACCGCACCGCGTTGTAAAAATCGAAATCACCATCAAGTACAATACTTCTGTCTCATGTCTTAAGCCCAGTGAGCTCTTCAACAATTTTCTCAAACACATCGATGCCTTCAGCCACTATTCAAAATTTACAACAATACGATAATCATTTTACACCAATTTTTGCAAGGCGGGGAGTCATCCAGTAGTACATAATGGCTTCCTGAAATTAATATGAATCAGCCTAATTTTCGTGGTGTCGATTTCGATTTTTGTGGAACTTTTATATGGACAATATGTATGGACATTCTTTACATGTGGATTTCGATTTCGATTGAGCTCGTTGTTTTTGCTCCATCTCAAAGTAAAAGTTCCGATCGGTAGATTGGCAGTTCTCAACCTCACCTAGTTAAGAAATTTTAATTAATGTACATGTCCTCCTCTGTTCTCGAGTAAACATCTATGTCAGTTGCAAAGTTTTTTCTTGTTTATAAGTTAAATCAGTTATTGAAAATGCAATTAGTCAAAATATTATCTGTGTTTCTTCATTCATTGTTTGTCCCTCTTCTA
This sequence comes from Nymphaea thermarum, assembly GCA_011799765.1. Lineage (NCBI taxonomy): Eukaryota > Viridiplantae > Streptophyta > Magnoliopsida > Nymphaeales > Nymphaeaceae > Nymphaea > Nymphaea thermarum. The sequence continues at coordinate 40,156 of JAANDH010001339.1, read as the reverse complement.
CTTTAAATTTCTCGCTCTGCCACTTTCAGGAGCATATTACAAGAATAAATATTTAAATGATCTAGTGAAGACAAATAATTAAAAGAGAACACTTTTCATCTAATACCTTATTCCATGTCTGGTTTTTCAAGTATATATGGCAGTTGAAGTTTCTAGAGAAATCATATCCAAAAAGTTTTGGTAATATCAAATGCCTCCCTCAGCAAAGGTTAAAAATTAGTTAATTTTTTTTTTCTAAATTGATACTTACCTGAGATAAACTTGGAAAAATGCTTCAGAAAGTGTGGTACTTAATTTTTTTTTTTCACAAAAAGGTTATAAGGTTTTTGTGGAAAGAAAATTTGAAAATTTGCATATATTTTCATGGAAAAAAGAAAAATATATTTCAAGAATCTTTTTATTGGTGCGGTAGAGATTGTGAATCTCTTTGGACCATGACAGAAAAAGAAAATGAATAACTAACAATGGTGCTGGTCATAATAGATTGAAGTTTATGATATCTCCTGCTTCGAAATGAAGATTTGAGAACCGCAAATTTAGAATGCTAATATCTGTGGAGTATGACTTCAAGTGTCGATCTCAGATCCATATATGAAGGTGGGAGAAAGGCTGAGGCGGGGCATCGAACATGAACTTTCAAAACCTAAGATTTTAGATCTGCGGTTCTAAAATCTATTATTAGTTTGGAAGATTATATTATACCCTGATATAATGATTTTTGGTCTGTACATGAGTTTGATTTGAGTATCAAATAAGGTTTTCTTAGTACCAAAAATTATAATTTGGTAGGTAGATTGAAAAATTGTGCTCAAAGATGGTAAACAGAACTCATCTATTATCCAAATTTTATTTGTTCATATGCTTGAATATGAAGGCTAACATACACAAACCCATTTGAGTAGATAGCAACAGCTAGCTGGTTTCTCATGTTTGAATATTGTTTATTTAACCGCTTACTGGAAGGCAGTCAACAGAAATTTACACCAGAGAATAAAAAAATAATTCAATAGCAATATAGAGGAAGAAAAACTAGATTTCCTTCTTGGGTTCAGCATGCTTTTGTTTCAATAAAAGTGAGGCGCATTTTAGTAGGCTTCTTAAATTACTTTTAGTTAATTAAATTAGTAGTTTGACATTTTTTCTCACTTTAAATAGCAGTCGTTTAGGCTTGTAGACCAATTGGAGTTGAATTTGGTGAAGGTCGGATAGGAATGTCAATATATCTAATTGGAATCAGATATTCGACTAAACCATTCTAAAAAAATTGGATATGAAAAAACAATAATGTTTGATTATTAATTGGATTTGGATACATTCAAATTCAGATACAAATAACTACCCAATCGGATTAATTTGAGATTTAGTTTTAAATAAATATTTTATATCTAATACTCTTACATTTTAAAAATCAACTAGATTTGGTTCGAAATTCAGATATGAATGTAAAAGTCAGATTCAGATTAGATTCGGGTTGTCAAATTAGATTTTGGGTTCAGAATTGAATTAGTAAATGACTTTTTTTGTTCATATTTGAATCTAAATTCAAATCCATGAGCATCTGAAAAAATGTCTGGTTAAGAGCATATTCGAATGTAAGAATCCAATCCAATCCGTTGACATACCCAAGCTCGGATTGAAGCCGAGCCAGTCCAAACAGCTTGTTCACATGCACAACAAGTAGGCGCTGTTGGCCCTCTCCCCTGATTCACACTCTCGGCAAAAACTTGCCTTGATAAAGATGTCGAGTGGCTAAGGCCTCTATGCAGTGAGCCTCCCTTTTGGCAATGGCAGGATGGAGAGGAGACCGTAGGCTGCCACACACCAAAAGACGGAAAGGAAGCACCAGTACTCGGGCAAAGAGAGAGGGGAAAGCAAGCTGCGTCTAGGGCAGCGTGAGAAAAGGGGAGCAAGGACAGCAGGAGAGAGAAAGTAAAGAGCGAGAGAGAAAAGAAGAGAGGGAGAGAGAAAAAGAAACTTTCTACTCCTCTTTCTTTGGCATTAACTTCTCTACATCTACCCTTACACGAGAATGGAAAGCAGTATTTAAAGAAGAAAAAAACTGAAAAAAAACTTGACGCATAAGTTTAGCACCTCGGGAATCGTGCTCTCTCACGATCTCCTCCTCCTAGCGCTTTTTCTTCCACTTCTTTTCTAACTCCCCATGACTTGAAACCGCTGGCCACTCCCTCAAGTCTCGCATCTTCCTCCACTACTTGGGAACCGCGCACAAGTTTTCTAACTCCCCACCATTTGGAACCGCACACACGTTCTTCACAAGCTCCTCACGTTCCCACGAGCTCCTCCACTTCAGGAGTTAGAGCAACATTCTCCCCCCTAATCCTGATGTGGCCCGAGATCTAGAACACCCAACAAGTGTCACATTATTTCCAACTTTGCCGCCGGCAATGCCTTAGTCATAATATTCGCTTGTTGTTCATCTGTGCGTACAAAATCCACAATAATATGTCCTCTTTCGACGCATTCTCGTATGAAATGGAACTTTGTGTCAATGTGTTTGCTGCGTCCATGAAAAACTGGGTTTTTCATTAGTGCGATTGCGGACTTGTTGTCCACATACAACTTCACCACTTGCGGCTCTCTCCCAATCAGTTCGGCCAACAGTCCTCTAAGCCAAAGTGCTTGACAAGCCGCCGCAGTTGCTGCCATAAATTCAGCCTCACACGAAGACGGAGCAACAGTCTTCTGCTTTTGCGAGTTCCATTAGACTAGGCTTTCATTTACATAGAATGCCAAGCCTCCAGTGCTTTTCCGGTCATCGACGTCACCCGCTAGGTCACTATCCGTGAACCCGACGATCACCTCCTCTCTTGTTCCTCTGGTGTATACAAGACCAAAATTGATCGTGCCTTTTAAATAACGCAAAATCTGCTTCACTGCTTTGTGGTGCATCACTGTCGGTCTCTCCATGAATCTGCTAGCTACACCGACATCATACGAAAGATCTGGTCTTGTGTAAAGAAGATACCTCAGACATCCGATGACTCGTCGATACTCAGTTGCATCCACCGGTTGTCCTTCGGGATCCTTATTCAACTGTGACCTTGGTGCCATAGGGATTTTAGTAGGATTGCAATCAAACATGCCAAATTGAATTAGTACCTTTTTGGCATAGGCTGCTTGTTTGATCATGATACCGTCTTCACCTTGTGCCACCTCAATCCCAAGGTAATAGGTGAGCAGGCCGAGGTCGCTCATCTCGAACTCAGCCATCATCTGCTGCTTGAATGCTGCGATTTCCTTTGAATCCTCCCCTGTTACAATTAGATCATCAACATAAACTCCGATGATGATGCCGGCACGATCTTTTCCCCTCGTATACATGGCTTGTTCCAATGCGCACTTTGAGAACCCAAGGTGCTTCAGGCTTCGATCCAGCCGTGTGCTTGTCGGAGACCATACAATGCTTTGCTTAGTTTAAGCACCATATGCTCCTTGTTCTTCACTATGAAGCCCTCTGGTTGAGCTACATAGACCTCCTCCTCAAGTTCGCCATTGAGGAATGCTGATTTGACGTCGAGATGATGGACTTGCCACCCACGGTTGGCTGCGACGGCAAGGATGACTCGTACGGTGTCGAGCCTAGCGACTGGCGCAAACACCTCCTCAAAGTCGACCCCTTGCCGCTGGACATAGCCCTTCGCGACTAATCTAGCCTTGTGCTTGATTACCTCTTCGTCTGCGTTTTTCTTCAATTTGAACACCCATTTGAGTCCGATTGCTTTGGTTCCGACTGGTAGGGTTGTCAACGTCCAAGTCGAGTTTTTTTCAATGGACTCAATCTCTTTGGCCATCGCTTCCAACCATGCCGGTTGGCCGATTGCCTCTTGGTAGCATGACGGCTCCTCTGTTGCCGCAAGCATGGCCTCTTCTTCGATGTCTTCATCATCAAGTTCGACACGCCGAGCGTCTCGCATGATGTCATCGATATGTCTATATCGAACGGGTCCATCATTGCTGTCCTCCGTTTCTGAGGCCGCAACAGTTTCCAATCTCCGAGCCGGCGTTGCTTCGCCATCCATCGGTGTCGATGAAGGAGCTGATTCGCCTAG
>JAANDH010001339.1:2829-27518 GCA_011799765.1 Nymphaea thermarum | reverse complement strand
ATCAACTATAAGTCTCACGTGTGCATATCAACTAACAGAGAATAATGTGTTCTGTGACCAAGATGTCAGATCAAAATTTGCTAACTCACAAACCGAGGAAAAAGAGGAAATGGTGTCCCATGCATTTTGGGAGAATGATAAGCTATATATTTACTACATCTGCATAGAATTAGCATTATAATCATCATCAAACCTTATTCAATTCTTCTTTCGAATGAAGAGTCGATTGAAGATTCTGTGCATAGAATTAGCATTATAATCATCATCAAACCTTATTGAAATGGTGTAAACCTTAGTGACCCCTAAACTACACTAACTTACTAAGACCTCTCTTTCTGTCTCTAACTTCTATATAAGTTAAAGTGTATTCAAGTTCTAAGGAAGATACCCAGTCGATTAAAGTTTTCAAGCATGGAAGCGGCAGGTGGTGGCGCTCGGCCCCGCGGCCACTGGAGGCCAGAGGAGGATGAAACGCTCCGGCAGCTGGTGGAGCAACAGGGCCCTCAGAACTGGAATTTCATAGCAGAGAAACTCCAAGGACGCTCAGGTACATGCTCTGTTCTCTCTGTTGCAAAAGTTCTTGCAGAAGTTGGCATTCATCTTCTTTTTTTTTTCATCAAGTAGGGAAAAGTTGTAGGTTTAGGTGGATTAACCACCTGGACCCTACGCTTAACAGGTCAGAGGAGGAGGAAGAAAGGCTTCTTAATGCCCACAGCGTCCATGGCAACAAATGGTCCCTGGAGCGGTTCCGCCTCTGTGGGAAGAGAAGTTCTCACAACTTCCTCAGCAGCAGCACTGGGAACATCACCATGAACAACTTCCTAACCAAGCCTTCCACAGACGAAGAAGCTGCTGATACCATCAATTCAGGCCTAGGTTTCATTATGTTCCATACTTTAATATAAAGTATTCAATAATGGTTCAACAGCCGGTTAGCTGCTCCATTGTGGGCTGACGGTTTTCAGATAATTCAGAATCCATCATAACAAAGATCCAGTAGTTTTCCAGGATTTGAAGCCAAAATAGTGGTCAACTATATTAAGCTTTTTTTACCATTGGCACTTATTTTGCGTCCACCTGAACGTACTCCTTCTAAAAAATTCAGATCCGAATGAAGATTTGGATCTGAAACTCCAAAACATGTCTTGATTCAGCTTATCCAATCAGATTCCGTGGAATTGCCTTCCTCAATCTAATTGTTTTAGTCGGATCGGATCTGATTTTCCAGATTTAAGCTCCAAATATGTTTACTTATTGTTTATGTTCTAAATGAGACTGTAAATGATATGAGATTCTCCTTCTTGGGCTCCAAATATGTTTTTTTCCAGTATAATACAACGAGTTTGAGAAAAAATGGGAAAAAACCTACAAAAATAAGTAAATTTTTAAAATTTAAAAATATTAACAATGAAGGAAAAATGAAGTAGATGAGAAACTAAAAAGACACCACAAACAATAAGTAGATAAACCACAAATAAAAATAAGAATAAAAAATAAAGAAAAGCCGCTTGTCATTAAAAAAATATTAAAATAACCTAAAAACACGCGCCTTTTGTTTTTGGCAATTTTTTTAAATATCATTTTTTTATTTTGTTTCCGAAGTAGAAGGTTAACAATTGACCACTAAAAAAGAAGTACAAAGGCCTTCGGCCGCATAAATTTGAGTGTCCAAAAGAACCAGACCTAAATGGTTACCATCGCAGACCTTACTTACGTTTTGTTAATCTGTTGCGGCTCATAGAAACACATGAAATAGGAGCCCCTAAAGGCCAATTTCGAATTCTCATATCTGATGATTTGAGATCAAATCAGACCTCTATCTGTTTGACTGGCGTGGGCAGTGTCCTACACCAGCCTCTATGATCTTGCAATATCTCAAATCCATAGATTTAAAATCGCACATCTCCCCACAATTCCGATCTTAAATTCATGGCTTTTAACATGTAGCATGAATTTGAAATTCATGCTATTAAGATCATCATTTGTTTAAAGTGAAGATCTGTCAAAACAAGTCTTTTAATGCAACCTCGGATCAAACACAATCCAAAGAGAAAAACCAAGATGAAAGATAGACAGTTGATAATGAATGAGTTTTGAAGACACAGAAGAAGCATTCCTATAAAGGAACAAGAAGAGAGTACAAAAAACTATTTGAGGTATCTCTTTCTCTCTCTCCCCCTCTATGTTCCTTGGATTGGTCAAAGTTATTGCTCGAGCATATATATATATATCCTTGCGATCTCTTTCATTGCACCTAGGGGTGAAGATGTCTTTCTTTTTTAGGATGTATTTTTTAATAAAATTATATTACACCAAAGAGAAAATATTGCCTCTATTGTTGTATTATTTCTGAAAAAATATGAGATTTTGGAAGATAATTGTTTCCATAAAAGATGCCATTTGTTGATATTTTAGGATATTGTGGATGTGACAGTCGATTTTGAATAATAACGTACGTAGAAACACACGATCAGATGATACATTTACGATATGTGATAATTTATAAGGAGTGAGGATTTGCCCAAAAGGTTTGACCTTAATAATTTAGATTAATTATGTAAATCTGGAAATATGATTTTTTATTATCAAACTAATAAATATTTTTTTTGAAAATTTATTTCTCAGTCATCACACACACATCAAAATGAGAATTAAAAGATTTTTTCCATTCATTTATTTTAGGAAACTTATTTTTAGAAATTTTTTTCCAATTCCAGGTTTTAATCCATCAAACGGCCCCTACTGAAAAACTTATTGCCTTTTTCTCTCTCAAATGGTGGGGGCCACTCTCCTGTTCGCCACGGCAATGAACCGTGGCTGATTTTGTGGCATTCAAATGTCTTTTATTTTTCATAATAAAAGCAAAAAAATTTTAATAAAAAGAAATAGAATCATTGGACGTTAACAAAATAGACTTGGATCAGATATAACATCAACATAATTGAGTAATCTGGTATTGTTTATTATTATTGAAGTTCGGATTCAGATTTAGGTATACAAATACTAAATGTTATCTAAATTTTTCCATGTAATATGATTCAGGTGTGCACTGAAATTGGGTATGAAATACGATAACAAATCTGCATCCAATTTTCTGAATTAGATCTGGATTTTCTAATAGAATACAACCAGTCAAATCTGTATATGAATCAAACGTTAGATTATATCTCCGGGCGGACATCCCTAGCGATACTAAAAGATAGAGATTCGGGTCACTAGTTGGAAAAAAAATCCAAACCACTGACGCCTTCACACCATACTCCTCGTGCTGCACTTAAACTTTATTGGATGCTTGTGGATCTTGTCCATATCCAAACTACACTCTCAATAATTTGGAGAGACAGAGTGATTAGGTTAACGAAGACAGCGATCAAAATTTGGCCAAGCAGAGAAAAGCGGTAGTAGTAGCATCTATAATTCTTTTCGTGTTTTCCTATTAAGACACCAAACAAGGTTCCTACATGAAGAAAACAACTTCACCATGTTCTTCGTGTCCTATTTCATACCTGCTTTTAACTATATGTGTCCATGGCTGTCAGAATATTTGCATCTGAAAGAGTTACAAAGGACCATGAGGATCACTTTCAGAATGAAGAATGATAAATGACACTAGAATAAATTTGAGACGGTCTAATGGGATGAATCCATGGTCTCTAGTACTAATTTTCTAACGGTCCTCTTCAAGTTATGCAGAGGAGAAAAGAAAATTAGGCATTTGGAATTAGAATCATGAACACTGAAAAGGTGAGAGAGGCGTGGAGTGTTGAGGCAACGGCTAGCTTGTGTCGTGCGTGCGAAAGATATTTTCTCTTTACTGTTTTCCTTCTTTTGTTGTACCCAATTGTTCCATTCCTTATATGTTTGTAAGGTGAACCAAAAAAGGATAACGAGAATGAAAAGAAAAGTCTGATAAAGTTCACCCGTGGATGTAGGCAGTAATAGCCGAACCACGTTAACTCTCATGTGGTGTGAGATTACTGTTTTTCTTGAATTCTTAATATGGTATCAGAGCAACGCGTTTAGATCGTGGGGTGTTTTATCTTTGTGTTGTCATGGCGTTCAATACTGAAATGCATTCATCTTCATTCCCACCAAATAATAATGATGGTGGCTCTAGCAATTCCAAAGTCGTGATTCAAGAAAATCATCCTCTCAAGATCTCCACACTCTGTTTTCAAGCACTGATTACATCAGTTGCTACCCATTTGTTGAAACAGCAAAGAAAGCATAAATTTTTTCTTTGGTGTATTTATCGGATACGCTTGCGTCTGTTCCACCTGCACTATAATGCTACTCAATCACCCTCTTCTAGGAGGTACAACTTGCTTTGGCCTTGCGGCAAGAAACCTACGGTTTCCAACAACTTGGTGAAGAAGCAGCTCGGCTAGAAGGGCAGATTGGCTCCTATATAATGAATCAAAATCGGAACTAATTAATCTCAGGACTTGCTTGAATGTTGCTTATCATAGGTTAACCATTTACAATTCAGAGGTGAATTGTGACGGTTAAAGCTGTAGTTACACCTTGCAGCTTTGACGGGTTATTGCAAATTGATGGCAGTGGCACTGATTGTCCTTCCCATTGATAGTCAAGGAAAATTCAATCGAATATGGCAATTAGGGCTGCACACGAGCTTAGTCAAGAACTCGACTCGGCTCAAAAAACTCAAGCTTGAGCTCCGCTCGAATTCGACTCAAGCTCGTTATAGCAAGCTGGAGGTCGATTCGACTACACAAAATCGAGCTCGAACTTGACTCGTTTAACCCGTTTAGGCATTAACTTGTTTAGCGTTAACTCGTGTAAGCATTAACTCGTTCAACTCATGTAAGCGTTAAGTCGTTTAACTCGTATAACTTGTGAAACCGGTTTTGACAATATCATATAGAGTATCGGTTTGTGAGTTGAGTCGAGTTACCTGAAACTCGAACTCGACTTGTTTATCGTTTTGAGTATCAACTCTGCTCGTTTATAAACGAGTCAAGCACAACCCGAGTTTTTTCGAGCGAGTTCAGGTCGAGCCCGAGTTGGCTCGGCTCTTTGTGTAGCCTATTGGCGATGCCTTAAAGCGCCTTTTAATCCTATTATAGGTATGTAAATGGGTAAAATTTAGATCAATGAAATACATAGAAATCAGATTTGTTGCTAAAAAGAAAAGCAAATTCTAAAACCAAAGGTCCAAAAGCAATCCGTTTGAGGTTGAAGATGAATTGGTTTTACTTGTCGTGTCCTTGATCTTGCTTCTCCTTGACTGAAAGTGCAGGACTAGAAAATGTCTCTTTCCCAAACAATGGCCAGCTTCTCTTTTCTCCTTCTAATGCAACTTACTGGTCATTGCTATTAAGAGGATGCCGAAGCGGTCGTCTCAGGCCGCTTTGGTTGGAGCCTGCATTGCATTCCTCGTTAACACATATACATAATGCCCATGATAATCAAACAGATAATTTCATCACTTATCACTACCAATACAAAACAGAGAGAATCCCAAAAAGTTTAAAAAAAAAATACTACAATGGAAGAAGAGTGGAACATTGGAAGCCGAACAATGTAATTGTGCCATTCTGGGCAGGAGGGCAGTTTCAAAAGGAATCTTACATTTTATCATCGAGCATGCATAATCACACCAATAAGGTGAGTCACATAATTTATTCATAAGTAAAAGGATCATAATTTTGATCAAAATATCAGGACAACCATAATTACCAAAACAAAAATTTGTAAATAAATTAAGAAATGGAATGGGCTCTATCTATGTAACAATTTGATCCATTCTTCGGTTCCTAATTTGAGAGATCTTAATTCCTCTTATTGATTCCGATCCCCATTATCAGATTTGAATCAACTATTGGGTAAAACGAAAGCTAGGATGAAATCCCACCAAACTACAATCTAGAAGAGATCGAGTCAACAATCACAAGTATGCACCAAAGGAAAGGGTGGAGGGTTATTTTCAAAGTTTTTTTATAAAATAATGGGTAGTTTAGATTTTTTTTAATTTTTCATAATCCTTTTTTGCTTTCTTGAAGTTTTTTTTTTAATTTGTAATGAAAATATTTTGGTCATTGCAGACTGTACACATAACCAGCTTCGACTGCGGCACGCCCCTCTCTCTCTTTCTCTCTCTCACACACACACACAAGTGCAGCCTCGTGGCGATGCTCTCCTTTCTCGTTAGATTGTCACTGCAACAGCCAACAGGCAATCCCTCTCTCTCTCTCTCTCTCCCTCTCTCTTTCCCCAACTCACTTGAATGGTGGTGGCAGAAATTTGGCAAAATTGGTTAGTTATAGATGGGATGGTACATGGAGTGGTGGTCTCGTTTGTGTTTTTGAGAGATAAGCTGTTGTCTAGGCTCAAGTGTTTGCTGAAAATGATTGGAAGAAACTGTACATGCCATGCTACTCTTCTAGATCAGTGGATGATGTATATGCTAATTTCGAGACCGCGAGAGTACTTTGTCTGAAGCCGATGTTCTCTTGGGCTTGTAAAAAAGGAAAAAGAAAAAAGTAAGCCGTGCGTTAATTGTTTGTTGAAATGCCTGAACATGTCTGAAAGAGGTTTCACCTTATGTATTTGCTTCATCGTGGTTTTACATCCTTCTTGCCTCTTTTAGTGTGTAACTTTAGTCAATAACCCTAGTGAGCTGACATTAAGGCCTTTCCTATTTCCGCTTTTTTTTGTAGCAATAGCCTACTTTATCATCCACAAACCAATCTAGCTCTTCCTCCTTCCCCCTTCCCGTTTTTAATTTAACTTGTAGGCGGTGCAATTTTTTGGGTGTCAACTGTATCCTTTGCAGTTGTCTGCCTTCCGATTCATCATGTAATGAAACTTCATTTATAGAAATGATTTCATCAGATGGACTCTAAAAATTCATGTACAGTGTTGAGTATGGGTTCAGAGGTAGTATCCTTTTTATAAGTCTTTATTGCATTTATCATGATTCTTGCAGGTGCTCTCTAGAGAATATTGGTGAAATTGTTAGACAGCATTCTATCTTCAGACATTAAGTCTTGGAGCAGTAAGGATGGCTTATCGTTTTTCTTACAGATGTGCATCTCTCCTTTTCAGTAATTGCTGTTGCCAAACGGCCTCTTAATGTCGTCAATTGATCCATTTTCACACTGTTTGCGACCATGTGACCTGCCACCGGCTAGAAAGAGAGTGCAACATCTGTGCTTATTTTTTTTTTAGGTTTTTCGATTATTGATCAGAGATGACATGAATGAACAAAGGGATCAAATCATCTATTTTTTTTTCCTAATCTGATGGAATAAATCATGCAAAGTGGAAACTCAAAGGTGGCAAATGTCCAAAAGAATGATTTCAGCACAGTTCATCTTAAAATTTCAGTCGTTGTTTCGATCATTTTGGACAGCATTTATATGCGTTCAACCATAGGTCCATAATATGCATTTATTTTTTTGTGACTATTATCCCAAGAAATTTGAAGATTCCCATTTCCTTAACGTCCTTCAATAGTACAACAACAATGTTTAAACTTTGTTCTAATGCTCAAATGTGCTCGCCCCACTAGTTGGGTTGGATGGCATGTTGTTCACAAATGGGTAGCATATGAAATCTCAATACATTAAACTTTGTTCCCTAAACAAAATTAAAGCATGAATATCATCTTACTAAACTGATTAATGAAGCCTAACTTAAAAAATAAGGCGGCTACCACTTCTTAAAAGGTGAATTGATGTACCATATCAAGATTAACACTTGCGATTGAGATTTCATTTTTATTACAATTTTGATGTACCATATCAAGATTAACATTTGGGGTTAAGTTTTTATTTTTTCTAAGATATGTATTAGTAGCCTTCAGCAGAAAAAAGAGGAAAATCCAATAAGAGGTTCACAAATTTATTTGATACAAATGGCGAAGCTGGATGACGTTTCTGTAAAGGAAAGCTTTACATTATAACTCTGGGTGAAGAACACAGTTTATTGAGTTATCAGGAAGAAAGGAAAGACGTACAATCTTCTCCAAGATCACAAAGTAAACAAATCTAATTAAAATTCATATAACTTCACTGAAGCAAAAACTAGCTAGTCTCTGCAATTAAGTTTCCTAGTGGTGAAGAAGGAGATCCAAAATCCATGTGCAAGCTTCAACCAAATTGCAGAGAACCAGAGAAGCTGCAGTGGGTAGGCTCAAGCCCACCAGCACCATTATTCCCACACCCACACTCGGCCTTGTGCCGATCAAGAACTTCTGCAACAGCCAACCCCTTCATGTACATGAGAAGCATAAGCAAGATGGTACTTCTTCTCCCAATCCATCCAACCAGCAGGGGCTTCATAGTTCCTCTCCACCATCTTCATCTCATGAATCCTCTTCCTTAGAAGAAACATGTTCTCATCGACGATCCAACAGCCGAAATTCTGGTCGTCGGAATCCCTGATTGATGTGGCAAGGATCTGTGATCCCGGCGCCTTGACGGGGGATAAGATGTTGGGTGGAAATTGGAAGACTAAAGTGTTAAGGAAAGTTATGACAAGAAGATGTGCAACGGATGAACGTTACCAATCAAGGATTACCGAGTGAAGGATCCTCTCAAGTCATGGAAAGAAAATCTTCACGCACAACACCTTGTTTGAATCATTACCATATAAGCTTCAATCATGTAAACGTTGTATTATGTTACCATAGATGTACCTGCCCTGTAAAGCTTTGTAACTGATCACAACATCATTATATAAACCAAGGTATACTCTTGCAAGAACGTGGCAAGAGATTTAAGCATTCTCTATCTCTCCCTCTCGTTTCTTATAATTCCTCTTTTATGGTATCAGAGCCATCTCCTTGGTTCTTGGTGCTCCTCCGTTAGGCTTTGCCCCTTCGTTGGTCCTCGTACTACTCAAGTTTCATCCTCTGTTCGTTGCAGTTCGTAAGGAGTTTATCCCTGCCAGAAATCGTCACCTGAGCCGTCCAGAATCTCCCATTTTCCAGCCGCCCATCCTGCAACACCTTCTGTTAAATAGGGAAATCGGCATACCTGTTCATCTACATACCGTTTTTCCGTCGCTTGGTGCCAATCTTCGTTGGTACTCATTCTGCTCAGAAAACATTCCCAACTTGTCGTGGCATATCCCCTGTTTTTCCGTCGCTTGTCTTTGGCATATCCCCTGTTTTTTCTGCCATAGGCGACAGGCGACCTGAACTTTCACCTTCAACGAGTCTTATCTGGAGTGCTCCTTTGAAGCCAGGCTTTTGGGCGTCTACTCCTGGTGGTGTTGGCTTACTTCAGGCCAAGTTTCATATTTTTTGGAGGCTTCCATGATTTTCTAAAAATCGGCAAGTGGAGACCTCTCTGTCAGCCCCTGCAATTGTTTCTCTACTGCGATCTTGTGAAATCTCAGTTCTTTTTTATTCAGCCTTAAGTCGTCTTTCTCTAGACGTACCATGACAACTCCCATCCAATGGAATGCCGCTGCTGCTTTGGTCTCGATTAAACTTAATCGAGATAACTATCTCCTATGGCGCAGTCAACTAGAGTCAGTAATGGACTCGCAAGATCTCCTGCAATTTGTCGATGGGACTCAAGTTGAACCACCGAAAGAGATAACAAAGGACGGCAAAACTGAAATGAATCCAGAATATGTTACATGGAGAAAGCTGGATCGACTTGCATTAAGCTGGATCAAGGCAACGGTCACTGAAGCTGTATTGGGGCAGATCATGCGCGCCAAAACTGCCTTTGATGCTTGGACAACCCTTGAGAAGTCATATGGTTCTCAGTCTCCTCTAAGAATCATGCTGCTACGTAAGGAGTTGCTTCTTATCAAGAAGGGAAGTATGTCTATGCAAGCTTATTTAGATAAAATCAGATTTCTTTCGGATACTTTATCTACTGCTGATCAAGAAATTTCTGATCAAGATCTAGCACAAGTCACACTTAATGGATTGTCGTCCGAATATGAAAGTTTTATAACTATGCTTACTGGTCCATCATCATCAAGTCTTTCTTTTTCTGAACTATTTGATCTTTTGCTCAATCAAGAAAAACGGCTAGCCTTACTTAAGTCGACTTCAATAAATTCGACTGAGTTTGTTCAGCCAGCATCGCAGGTTGTCAACCAAACTGCGTTTAATGTTTTTCGCGGGCAACGTCGAGGCAGAGGGTTTTTCCGCGGCCGAGGAGGAAGAAGTCGAGGTGGCCGTGGAAATCAATTTCAGGGATGTGGAAATCAGCCTCAGCCACAATCGCAACCTGGTACAACCAATCCACAATATCAACGCCCTACTATTGTTTGCCAATTTTGTGGACGGAAGGGACACTCTGCTCGTACGTGCTATGACATTCCTCAAGCCTATTCCGCTATGAGTCTACAAGACTCAATAAACGAATATTGGTATCCTGATACCGGTGCTACAAATCATATTGTAGCAAATGATGATATGATGCACAACAAAGCTCCTCAAGATGATCAAGAGAATGTCATGATTGGTAATGGTTCTTGCCTTTCTATTAAGCATATTGGTGATTTACTAGTCGATGTTGCTGGAAATTCTTTTAAACTCAAGAATACTCTTCATGTGCCACTATTGCTCACAATCTGTTATCAGTCGGAAAGTTCACTACTGATAATGATTGTATCTTTGAGTTCTCACCATATGATTTTGTGATTAAGGATCGGCGAACAAACAAGATTCTTCTTCAAGGACCAAAGAAGCGTAATGGACTTTACCCTATTACGCTTAAAAGAGCTACCAACAATCAAGAACGAGCAGCCTTCAGCAGCTGGTTTTCACGTCACAAGGATGCAGCACCTTATGAGCTCTGGCATCGTCGGTTAGGACATGCAAATAAAAGGATTGTGAATCTTTTAAATTCCAGTAGTTTAATTTCAATAAACTCTTTGTCTAGAAAAGATGTTTGTGAATCTTGTCTTGTTGGCAAAATGCATAAACAACCATTTCCTTCTTCTGATTTCCATGCATCTCGGGTTCTTGAAGTATTACATATGGATGTGTGGGGACCAGCACCCGTGTCCTCCAAGGATGGTTTCAAATACTTCCTTTTGATTGTTGATAATTTTTCTCGCTACTCATGGTTATTTCCTCTAAAGGCAAAATCTGAAGTGGTTGATTGCTTTCGTAATTTTAAAGTTTTGGTGGAAAAACAACTAAACTCAACCATTTCCACCATTCAATCAGACAACGGCGGTGAATTTTGCAACAAGGCATTGGAATTATTATGTGAGGAACATGGAATTCTTCATCGCTTTTCATGTCCTTATACACCTGAGCAAAACGGCATTGTGGAGAGGAAAAATAGACACATTGTAGAAACTGGTTTGAGTATGTTGCATGATTCTGGACTTAACTACAACTTCTGGGTTGAATCTTTCAGGACTGCAGTATATATTATTAATCAGCTACCAACTCTCAAGCTTCAATGCCAGACTCCGTTTCAATTATTGTTTGACAAGGTGCCTGACTACACTCATCTACGAGTTTTTGGATCCATATGCTATCCACTACTCTCTTTATCCAATAGCACCAAATTTCAACCCAAGACCACTCGGTGCATTTTTCTTGGTTATGCAAGTCGACATAAAGGTTATATTTGCTATGATGCCACACTTCAAAGGACTCTTATTTCTCGGCATGTGATTTTTGATGAAAGTTTGTCTCCCGGGCAGTCATCAATATCTTTTGATTTGTCTCTTTGGTCGCCTAATGTCCGACTTGATCAAGGTACGAATGCTAATCTTGGATGTAACATAGATCATGACATGGATTCTCCACTAGTCGAGCCAACATATCAAGATAATATTCTTTCATTAGTCAATCATGCCTCACCCCAACAACAAAGTTCTTCCTTATCGCATGATTTTCATGACATGTCTGTCTCTCCTTCACTCGGACTTACCGCCAATAGGTCCATACAACAGCAACCAGGCTCGCCATCACAAACAAGCTCCTCGAGCATGGTACCATCGGCTAAGTTGTCACCTTCAACAGCTAGGTTTCGTCATCTCACAATCTGATGCATCATTATTTATCTATTCCAATGGTCATGACAAACTTTACATGCTTGTCTATGTTGACGACATAATCATTACTGGATCGTCCCCATCTCTTGTTGATTGGATTATTCGTCAACTGCAAGATACTTTTTCGGTAAAAGATCTTGGACTCCTATCTTATTTCCTTGGCATCGAAGTCACACGGACCAAACAATCATTATATCTATGTCAACAGTCTTACATTACGAATATCATCAAACGTGCTAAAATGGCAGGGGCAAAGCCTACTGTTTCACCAATGAGCCCTACTCATAGTCGTGAATCATTTCAGACGCCTTTTAATGATCTGTCACTATATCGTAGTGTGGTGGGGGCATTACAATATGCAACTCTCACTCGACCAGATATAGCATTTGCTGTCAATAGAGCTTGCCAATTCATGCATTCTCCCACTGTGAACCATTGGGTAATGGTTAAACGAATCCTGCGATATTTGAGTGGAACCTGTCACTATGCGTTACATCTCAAACCGTCATCAGCATTACAGCTTTGTGCCTTTGCAGATGCTGATTGGGCGGGAAGTCCAGAAGATAGAAAATCTACAGGCGGTTTCGTTGTATTCTTAGGAGAAAAATTGGGCATCTAGAAAAAAACGAACGGTAGCCCGATCCAGCACTGAAGCTGAATACAAATCCTTGTCATGTGCAGCAGCTGAACTTCTTTGGTTGAAATCACCTCTTAAAGAGCTAGGGATAAAATCTTCATCTTCTCCCATTCTCTGGTGTGACAATATTGGAGCATTATATCTAGCAGCTAACCCAGTTTTCCATGCTCGCACTAAACATGTGGAGGTTGACTTTCACTTCGTTAGAGATCACGTCAAACAAAAAAATATTCAAGTCAAATTCATACGATCTGCTGAACAATTGGCTGATGGAATGACAAAAGCTCTTAGCACCAGTACATTCAACTTGTTTCGAGACAAGCTAAACGTAATTGAACCAACGTTCAGCTTGAGGGAGCATGTTAAGGAAAGTTATGACAAGAAGATGTGCAACGGATGAACGTTACCAATCAAGGATTACCGAGTGAAGGATCCTCTCAAGTCATGGAAAGAAAATCTTCACGCACAACACCTTGTTTGAATCATTACCATATAAGCTTCAATCATGTAAACGTTGTATTATGTTACCATAGATGTACCTGCCCTGTAAAGCTTTGTAACTGATCACAACATCATTATATAAACCAAGGTATACTCTTGCAAGAACGTGGCAAGATATTTACGCATTCTCTATCTCTCCCTCTCGTTTCTTATAATTCCTCTTTTATAAAGATCATAAAACTGGAGCTTGCTTGCTTGATGGTTCTGCCTGGGGATGAGTGCTATTGTAACACAAGTGGGGAGATTGAGTGGTAGAGAAATTTATAGATCTTAGAATGTCACATGACAAAGGATATTATTTGTCACATGTTCTAAGAAAATGCAACTGTTGATTCACGTGCTTGTTGCGGAGTTTGAATGGACAGCTTAAAAATAGACAAGTGGCACATGGCGCCTACTTGTTGTGCATGTGAACAAGCTGTTTGGACTGGCTCGGCTTCAATCCGAGCCTAGGTATGTCAACGGATTGGATTCTTACATTCGAATATGCTCTTAACCAGACATTTTTTCAGATGCTCATGGATTTGAATTTAGATTCAAATATGAACAAAAAAAGTCATTTACTAATTCAATTCTGAACCCAAAATATAATTTCACAATCTGAATCTAATCTGAATCTGACTTTTACATTCATATCTGAATTAAATCTGAATTTTGAACCAAATCTAGTTGATTTTTAAAATGTAAGAGTATTAGACATAAAATATTTATTTAAAACTAAATCTCAAATCAATCCGATTGGGTATTTATTTGTATCTGAATTTGAATGTATCCAAATCCAATTAATAATCAAACATTATTGTTTTTTCATATCCAATTTTTTTAGAATGGTTTAGTGGAATATCTGATTCCAATTAGATATATTGACATTCCTATCCAAGCTTCACCAAATTCAACTCCAATTGGTCTTCAAGCCTAAACGACTGCTATTTAAAGTGAGAAAAAATGTCAAACTACTAATTTAATTAACTAAAAAGTAATATAAGAAGCCTACTAAAATGCGCCTAACTTTTATTGAAACAAAAGCATGCTGAACCCAAGAAGGAAATCTAGTTTTTCTTCCTCTATATTGCAATTGAATTATTTTTTTATTCTCTAGTGTAAGTTTCTGTTGACTGCCTTGCAGTAAGCGGCTAAATAAACAATATTCAAACATGAGAAACCAGCTAGCTGTTGCTATCTACTTGGGTATGTGTATGTTAGCCTTCATATTCAAGCATATGAACAAATAAAATTTGGATAATAGATGAGTTCTATTTTCCATCTTTGAGCACAAATTTTCAAATCTACCCACCAAATTATAATTTTTTGGTACTAGAAAACCTTATTTGATAGTCAAATCAAACTCATGTACAGACCAAAAATCATTATATCAGGGTATAATATAATCTTCCAAACTAAAAATAGATTTTAGAACCGCAGATCTAAAATCTTAGGTTTTAAAAGCTCATGTTCGATGCACCCCCTCAGCCTTTCTCCCTACCTTCATATGTGGATCTGAGATCGACACTTGAAGTCATACTCCACCTTCCCTCCGATTTGAGATCCATAGATATTAGCATTCTAAATCTGCTGTTCTCAAATCTTCAGTTCGAAGCAGGAGATATCATAAACTTCAATCTATTATGACCAGCACCGTTGTTAGTTATTCATTTTCTTTTTCTGTCATGGTCCGAAGAGATTCACAATCTCTACCGCACCAATAAAAAGTGTTGTTGTTGGTGCTCTTACCGTTGTTGTTGGTGCTCTTACCGTTTAATTTGTTGCTGTAGAAAGAGGGTGAAAAAGTGTTCTACATAGATGTTGTTTAAGCTAGCTGCTTGTGAAAACTGAACTCCAGACAAGACAACAAAGTGGGTGTCATTTCAACATAGAACTGAAAATTCCGACTCTGTTCTGCCTCTATCCATGTCTGAGAAAGGTGAAGAAATTGCACCTGTACATGGTGCTTATGAACAATTGGATATCCATACCTGAACTTTGGGTTCAGCAACCAATGATCCTTTCTCAGACTTCACTAAACAGTGCATAACTGAAGAAATAATATAAAAAGCAATTGAATCATCTTATAGCTCTCCTACTCTCTAACGTGTGAGACAACCACATCACAAAATAGAAAAATAGCAGAAAGAGTTTTGGGGTTGGGGGACTGACAGCTCCGGCACCGTGCTTTATAAGGAAGATGGTTCGAAAAAGGATGCTACGAGCCTACCAATTCCTGTTTTGTATTCACACCAGAATTGACAACTTCTTACGTGTTCAAACCCGCAGTTGTCGATTTCAGGAACCAATCGACATATTAATCAATTCCTTATGACTGCAGTGGCCCATGCAAAGGATTCAGGAGGAGCTATAAATTCGGTGGTCCGCCGGAGGGAATTCCTCACCCTCTTAACTTCGAAGATCATACATAGTTCTTGAGATCCGAGGAAGCAGTTGCCCCATCGTCATTGTCAAGGAGGTATGTGCTTTCTGCAATTTCTTACAGGATCTCTTTTCCTTTGTTCCTTCTTCAGTTATGTACTGTTTAGTGAAGTCTGAGAAAGGATCATTGGTTGCTGAACCCAAAGTTCAGGTATCGATATCCAATTGTTCATAAGCACCATGTACAGGTGCAATTTCTTCACCTTCCTCAGACATGGATAGAGGCAGAACAGAGTCGGAATTTTCAGTTCTATGCTGAAATAACTCCCACTTTGTTGTCTTGTCTGGAGTTCAGTTTTCACGAGCAGCTAGCTTAAACAACATCTATGTAGAACACTTTTTCACCCTCTTTCTGCAGCAATATAGAACACTTTTTCATTTTGTTGTCTTGTCGGGAGTTCAGTGGCCCATGCAAAGGATTCAGGAGAAGCTATAAATTCGGTGGTCCGCCGGAGGGGATTCCTCACCCTCTTAACTTCGAAGATCATACATAGTTCTTGAGATCCGAGGAAGCAGTTGCCCCATCGTCATTGTCAAGGACGTATGTGCTTTCTGCAATTTCTTACAGGATCTCTTTTCCTCTGTTCCTTCTTCAGTTATGTACTGTTTAGTGAAGTCTGAGAAAGGATCATTGGTTGCTGAACCCAAAGTTCAGGTATCGATATCCAATTGTTCATAAGCACCATGTACAGGTGCAATTTCTTCACCTTCCTCAGACATGGATAGAGGCAGAACAGAGTNACCTTATTTTCTAGAGTAAGAAACATGGCATTCTGAAATATATGTTCTAAGACTATAATTTTTTTTTCATAGAAACTCTTTCTAACCGGATATGTGAGTTCCAAAAGAGATCAAGAAAGCAGAAAAGCAAACACGAACTAGTGGAAAGTTGATATGATGTGCAAACGATTGAAGTTGGTAAAACAGCGACCTTTTTGTTTTCATGTCACACTATTTTCCTTTTTGTTAAAGGTAATTTAATGGAGATGCTCACAGGCATTTTTAATTTGGTGCTCTTACCGTTTAATTTGTTGCTGTAGAAAGAGGGTGAAAAAGTGTTCTACATAGATGTTGGTTAAGCTAGCTGCTTGTGAAAACTGAACTCCAGACAAGACAACAAAGTGGGTGTCATTTCAGCATAGAACTGAAAATTCCGACTCTGTTCTGCCTCTATCCATGTCTGAGGAAGGTGAAGAAATTGCACCTGTACATGGTGCTTATGAACAATTGGATATCAATACCTGAACTTTGGGTTCAGCAACCAATGATCCTTTCTCAGACTTCACTAAACAGTACATAACTGAAGAAATAATATAAAAAGCAATTGAATCATCTTATAGCTCTCCCACTCTCTAACGTGTGAGACAACCACATCACAAAATGGAAAAATAGCTGAAAGAGTTTTGGGGTTGGGGGACTGACAGCTCCGGCACCGTGTTTTATAAGGAAGATGGTTCGAAAAAGGATGCTACGAGCCTACCAATTCCTGTTTTGTATTCACACCAGAATTGACAACTTCTTACGTGCTCAAACCCGCAGTTGTCGATTTCAGGAACTAATCGACATATTAATCAATTCCTTATGACTGCAGTGGCTGATGCAAAGGATTCAGGAGGAGCAATAAATTCGGTGGTCCGCCGGAGGGGATTCCTCACCCTCTTAACTTCGAAGATCATACATAGTTCTTGAGATCCGAGGAAGCAGTTGCCCCATCGTCATTGTCAAGGAGGTATGTGCTTTCTGCAATTTCTTACAGGATCTCTTTTCCTCTGTTCCTTCTTCAGTTATGTACTGTTTAGTGAAGTCTGAGAAAGGATCATTGGTTGCTGAACCCAAAGTTCAGGTATCGATATCCAATTGTTCATAAGCACCATGTACAGGTGCAATTTCTTCACCTTCCTCAGACATGGATAGAGGCAGAACAGAGTCGGAATTTTCAGTTCTATGCTGAAATAACACACACTTCGTTGTCTTGTCTGGAGTTCAGTTTTCACGAGCAGCTGGCTTAAACAACATCTATGTGGAACACTTTTTCACCCTCTTTCTTCCCTCACCGAAGCTTAAAAATTAGTTGATTTTGTTTCTAAATTAATACTTTTCTGAGAGAACTTGGAATTAAAAATGATTTACAAAGTTAGAATATTCAAGTTCTAAGGAAGATACATTTCAGGAGTCGATTGAGGTCATCAAGGATGGATGAGGCAAGTGTTGGCGCTTACGAGGCAAAGAGTCGGCGCGCGGCCACTGGAGGCCAGGAGAAGACTAAAACCTCCGGCAGCTCGTGGATCAATACGGCCCTCAGAATTGGAATTTCATCGCAGAGAAACTCCAAGGTCGCTCAGGTACATGCTGTTCTCTCTTGCAAAAGTTCTTGCAGAAGTTGGTATTCTTCATCTTCTTTTCTCGATCAAGAAGCATTTCATTCGTCATCAATATTTTGAATTTTTGTAGGTAAAAGTTGCAGGTTCGTTCAGGTGGATTAATCACCTGGACCCTACGCTTAACAGGAGGCCCTTTTCAGAGGAGGAGGAAGAAAGGCTTCTTAATGCCCACAGCGTCCATGGCAACAAATGGGCCCTGAGCGGTGCCGCCTCTGTGGGAAGAGAAGGTCTCACAACTTCATCAGCAGCACTGGGGACATCACCATGAGCAACTTCCTAACCAAGCCTTCCACAGACGAAGAAGCTGCTGATACTTCAGGCCTCTGCAAGGAGATCAAAGACGGGTTTCTTGTGTTGCCGCAGCAGATGGCGGCAGCTTCTTGGGCATTTCCGGCATCGGAGATCACCGGAACATCCATGGGGAGCTTTCTGAGTTTGAGTACTGAGGATTGCAGAAATGGAGTGACAACCATGAATGAACTGAGTAGCTATGGGGAGAGTTCTGCTGGTCCGCAGAAGTTGAGGGTTATCAACGGCCACAGTGAGGAACCAGAGGAATCCTGCAGCACCATGCATAAGAATGTATAAGAATGTTGGATTCATAGACTTTCTTGGTGTTGGGATTTAATTTTGCTTCTTTCCAAGAGTTTTAGTTCTTCTCTTTTTCCGTTTTTCGAACCAATGCCAAGTCTTTCTGAGTTTTTTTTTATCTTTCTTTTAGTCCCTTTTCCCAGCTTTTCTGTTCATGATTCAATGGACAGCCTCTTTGTAGTTCTTGAACTGCTAATGCCAATGCCAAGTCTTTTTGAGTTTCTTTTATCTTTTTTTAGTCCCTTTTCCCAGTTTTTTTGTTCATGATTCAATGGACAGCTTCTTGCATATTTCATTAGCTTTTCTGTTCATGATTCAATTGGAATACCTCACAGGGTTGAATATTTCACAAAAATCAAAGCTAATGAAATATACAGGAATAATTATTTAGCACTAGCAGTTCAAGAACTGCAAAGAGGCTGTCGCATATAACTTTGAAAACGAATAACAAAAAGATATTCATATTTTAGTCATTTTAGATTCGTTAACTAGGTTTCATTATGTTCCATACTTTAATATAAAGTATTTAATAATGGTTCAGCCGCCGCTTAGCTGCTCCATTGTGGGTGACGGTTTTCAGATGATCCAGAATCCATCATGACAAAGATCCAGTCGTTTTCCAGGATTTGAAGCCAAAACAGTGGTCAACCATATTAAGCTTTTTTTAACCATTAGCACTTATTTTGCCGTCCACCTCAACGTACTCCCTTCTAAAAAATTCAGATCCGAATGAAGATTTGGATCTGAAACTCCAAAACATGTCCCGATTCAGCGTATCCAATCACATTCCGTGGAATTGCCTTCCTGAATCTAATTGTTTTAGTCGGATTGGATCTGATTTTCCAGATTTAAGCTCCAAATATGTTTACTTATTGTTTATGGACTAAACAGACTGTAAATGATATGAGATTCTCCTTCTTTGGCTCCAAATATGTTTTTCTCCAGTATAATACAACGAGTTTGAGAAAAAATGGGAAAAAACCTACAAAAATAAGTAAATTTTTGAAATTTAAAAATATTAACAATGAAGGAAAAATGAAGTAGATGAGAAACTAAAAAGACACCACAAACAATAAGTAGATAAACCACAAATAAAAATAAGAATAAAAAATAAAGAAAAGCCGCTTGTCATTAAAAAAATATTAAAATAATCTAAAAAACACGCGCCGTTTGTTTTTGGCAATTTTTTTTTAAATATCATTTTTTTATTTTGTTTCCGAAGTAGAAGGTTAACAATTGACCACTAAAAAAGAAGTCCGAAGGCCTTTGGCCGGATAAATTTGAGTGTCCAAAAGAACCAGACCTAAATGGTTACCATCGCAGACCTTACTTACGTTTATTTAATCCGTAGCGGCTCACAGAAACACATGAAATAGGAGCCCGTGAAGGCCAATTTCAAATTCTCAGATCTGATGATTTGAGATCAAATCAGACCTGTATCTATTTGACTGGCGTGGGCAGTGGCCTACGCCAGCCTCTAAGATCTTGCAATATCTCAAATCCATATATTTAAGATCGGACATCTCCCCACAAATCCAATCTTAAATTCATGGTTTTTAACATGTAGCATGAATTTGAAATTCATGCTGTTAAGATCCTCATTTGTTTAAATTGAAAATCTCTCAAAACAAGTCTTTTAATGCAACCTCGGATCAAACACAATCTAAAGGGAAAAACCAAGATGAAAGATAGACAGTTGATAATGAATGAGTTTTGAAGACACAGAAGAAGCATTCATATAAAGGAAGAAGAAGAGAAAGTACAAAAAACGATTTGAGGTATCTCTCTCTCTCTTTTTATCCCTCTATGTTTCTTGGATTGGTCAAAGTTATTACTCAAACCTCTATATATCCTTGCGATCTCTTTCACTGCACCTAGGGGTGAAGATGTCTTTCTTTTTTAGGATGTATTTTTTATTAAAATTATATTACGCCAAAGAGAAAATATTGCCTCTATTGTTGTATTATTTTTGGGAAAATGTGAGATTTTGGAAAATAATTATTTCTAAAAAGTTGCCATTTATTGATATTTTAGGATATTGTGGATGTGACAATCCATTTTGAATAATAATGTACATAGAAACACACGATCAGATGATACTATTAAGATATGTGATAATTTACAAGGAGTGAGGAATTTGCACTAAGCATCATCATACACATAAAACTGAAAATAATTAGATGGATACTGGTAAACAAACGCAAGACATCCTCTTACATATATCAGAGAATTGAACGGGTCCAAATGATCGTCCTCTTACCTCTTAGTTAATCCTCCAGTTGGCCAGCGTTGGGACGTGGCCTTGAGTCATGCCCATGTCATCATCATGGAAGAGGCTTCACTAATCCATGATGATGTCAAAAGGGTCAATTCATCCTTTATAATAGCTTTTAGAAAGATATACTGTCAATACTTAGAAATTAGGATGGAAGTTAGAAGATTACAATGCCTTTAAATTTGAAAAGAAAAAAAAAAACTTTTGGAAAAGTGAAAGGAAATTACTTTTGGCAAGACTATTGCAGCAGTACTCGTAACCATAGATGAGTGACTAGACTAGCTAAACAAGTAGTTTCTTAAATAACTATCTAGTGAAAAACCTGGCTAACATACAAATAACAAAAAGGAGTAACTAAGGACTAGCAAATAAATACATTCTATAATTTGTGATAACTATTCCTTAGATATTGAACAAAAGCTTCATATGCACTATATTCAAGTTTGAGCTTATATTGTTAACATGACGTCATTCCCCATCTTATCTGTATTATCCCCAAAAGTTTCACTTGCATCCAAGTATTGACTCCATCATAGACTGCGAATGTCTGTTTTATAGATTTTCCAAACATTTTCCTTTTTCTTTTGGTCTGACGACCTGGCGCTAGGTATAACATCAGATTGAGCCCAAAAGGTTTGACCTTGATAACTTAGATTAATTCATGTTATGTAAATCTAGAAATATGATTTTTTATTATCAAACTAAGAAATATTTTTTTTGAAAATTTATTTCTCAGTCATCACACATACATAAAATGAGAATTAATTTTTTTTTTCCATTCATTTATTTCAGGAAACTTATTTTTAGATCTTTTTTTTCAATTCCAGGTTTTAATCCATCAAACGGCCCCTACTGAAAAACTTAATGCCATTTTATCTCTCAAATGGTGGGGGGCCACTCTCCTGTTCGCCACGGCAATGAACCGTGGCTGATTTTGTGGCATTCAAATGTATTTTATTTTTTATAATAAAAGCAAATAATTTCTAATAAAAAGAAATATAATCATTGGACGTTAATGGATTAGACTTGGATCAGATATAACATCAACATAAATGAGTAATATGATATTGTTTATTGGTATCAGGGTTTGTATTCAGATTTAGGTATACAAATACTGAATGTTATCCAAATTTTTCTATGTAATATGATTCAGGTGTCCACTGAAATTGGGTATGAAATACGATAACAACATCCAGTTTTCTGAATCAGATCTGGATTTTCTTATGGAATACAACCAGTCAAATCTGATTATGAATCAAACATTAGATTATATCTCCGGGTGGACATCCCTAGCGATACCTAAAGATAGAGATTCGGGTCACTAGTTGGAAAAAAAATCCAAACCACTGACGCCTTCACACCATACTCCTCGTGCTGCACTTAAACTTTATTGGATGCTCGTGGATCTTGTCCATGTCCAAACTACACTCTAAGTAATTCTATTTAACTGTTAACGAGTGAAGGGCAGATTATGCAAGACATTATGAATGTAGAGAGAGCTACCCGAGCCGAGCCTGACACCCAAAACCCAAACACAGGCCGATTAAATTAAAAGATATTTATTTTTAATATAAAATATCATATAAATATAATTAATTGTAATAAATATTATAAGTATATATAAAAATCAATATAATTAATATTAAAAAAATTTATCCGGTCGAACCGGGCTTAGTCGGGCCCACCCGGGCCGGCCTTTCGATATAAGCTGGTTTCCAATTCACATATGATGACTTCCTTTGTGATAGCATGTTACCTAATTTCGACTTAATTAATTAAATCTTTTTTTATTGTTCTCTCTCTCACCTCTCTCTCTCTCTCTCTCTCTCTCTATATATATATATATATATATAGGCCTCCTTATAGTTTTCCTTGGTCGCAACTCTTCCTTGTAGCATTGAGATGAGCAAAAGGATAACTCTGTTTCCCTCAATCACTACTCTTCTTTCTAGCATTGAAATGAACCATATATATAAAGTGATGGGTAGATACCAGACCACTTGGATAAGAGATAAAAACCATTTATGCACTAGCTTAATATAAATCATGCTTCAGTTTAAGTATATTTTTATAAAAACAATCTTTCCACTATCCAAATTTTGATGTTGTGAGACAAAGCATCACCAATCAACAAAGGCATAAAAGAAATAAAAGGGACATAAGAAAAAAATAGCATTCAAAGCAAGGACAAAAAAAAATATAAAGAATAGTAACCATAACCAGAGCAAAAGCACGAGGGGAAAGAAGGGAGAGAAAGATGCAAAAAGAAGAAGAACTGACATTTTGCCTTATTTCCGTCGTCAAATCCATTTGAATTTTGTAATTTTATGACTGATTCGTTCTTTTGTTCTTTTAATTACAGTCAGCACTTTACTTAATCTGTGTCATCTGAAAATCGGTTAGTACATTCTTCCTTTGTTTCCAAATTGATAGTGAACCCCAAGTTTTAAGAAGAAAGATCTCCGACAAATCCATTTTAAATAATTCCAATTAAAAGAAGGTGACTTGATTCCTGTTCGAGAGAAAAATTCAAGAGGTGAATCAGAGGCTCATTCGAAAGTTACAGGACATATAGCAAAACAGAAAAGATCATGCATTTTCCTGTTATATGCGAATGATTCTAAAGTTCCACCTTCTTTGCCTAATTCTGGAGATTCTAAAGTTTTATTTTCTGTGAGTAACATAATTTGGAGAAACAGAGTGGTTGGGTTAACGAAGACAACGATCAAAATTTGGCCAAGCAGAGAAAAGCAGTAGTAGTAGCATCTATAAATCTTTTCATGTTTCCTATTAAGACACCAAACAAGATTCCTACATGAAGAAAACAACTTCACCATGTTCTTCGTGTCCTATTTCATAACTGCTTTTAACTATCTGTGTCCATGGCTGTCAGAATATTTGCATCTGGAAGAGTTACAAAGGACCATGAGGATCACTTTCAGAATGAAGAATGATAAATGACTGTTATCACCCCAAATTTTTCAAAAAATGGGGCTATTAAAATTTTAGGTATATTATTTTTAAAATAAATTTTAAATCCAAGTTTAGATCCAAAATCCAAGTTTAGATCCAAATCTAGCATTTCAAACTTAAAATCCAATTATCAAATTCAAATTAGATCCAAAATCCACATTTCAAATTCAAATTAGAACAAGACCTATTTGCCCATCCTTTTGACAAAAAAGTCTTCTTTTAGGGGGTGGTTTTGGTCTTTTGGTGGGCAAGACCTATTTGCCCCTCCTTTTGACAAAAGAAATTTCTTTTAGAGGACGATTTTAGTCTTTTGGCAAACAAGACCCATTTGCCCCACCTTTTGATAAAAGAAACTTCTTTTAGAGGGCGATTTTAGTCTTTTAGCGAAAAAGACTCATTTGACCCTCCTTTTGACAAAAGAAACTTCTTTTAGATGGTGATTTTAGTCTTTTTGGATGGACAAGACCCATTTTAAAATATATTTTTATAAGCCAAATGGCCAATCATACCCATTTTCAAACCATTTCTTTTTCAAAATAATTCAAAATTATGTGAAATTCGGATGAAAAAGGGGGGAAATTCAAAAAAATTCAAATTTAGGGTTTTGGCTCCAAAATCCTCTATAAATACCCCCTCATTTCTCACTTCTTGGGCAAGAGTGGTCCTTGGGAGAAACCCTAGAGTATTCTCACTTGAAGACTCAGGGTTTCTCTTGAGTTCTCTCTCTCTCCCTCTTTCTCTTTCCATTTTCTCTCCAACTTGGAGCAAGATTCATCTCTTGGAGGCATTAGAGGTATGTAATCATCATCTCTCTTATTTCTCTCTTCTTTCTTTTCATTAATATTCTTATTATTATGTTATTTCTTTTTCTTGAACATAGTCTTGTTGTTATTTTCATTTT
>JAANDH010001338.1:31539-54224 GCA_011799765.1 Nymphaea thermarum | reverse complement strand
CCTTTGCTGGATCTACCTCGTCGGGGTCGTCCTCCTCCTCGGCGTACACTTGGCATTTACGTTTTGGACATCTACCATTTCAGAGACTGTTGCATGTTCTTCCTCAGCTGTCTCCCAAGTCTTCCTTTCAATGTGAGTCTTGTCAGTTGGGCAAACACCATCGGTCATCCTTTCCTCCGAGGTCCGGTCGAAGTAGCCACTCTGTATTTGAGTTACTTCATTTTGATGTTTGGGGCCCGAGTCGTACTCCTGACCTTCAAGGTCATCGGTATTATCTTGTTGCTGTTGATGATTACAGTCGTGTCAGTTGGGTGTTTCTTATGAAACACAAATCTGAAGCAGGTCATGTAATCAAAAATTTTATCAATGAAATTCTGACTCAGTTTGATACTTGTGTCAAAATTGTACATTCTGACAATGCTCTTGAATTTTGTGCCTCCTCTTTAGAACAATTCTTCAGGGATAAGGGTATTATCCACCAAACTTCCTGTGCCTATACCTCCCAACAAAATGGGGTTGCTAAAAGGAAACACAGGCATATTCTTGATGTTGCCCGAACCATTATTATCCACAGCAATGTTCCCCATTCTTACTGGGGAGATGCTGTTCTTACAACATGCTACCTTATTAATCGCATGCCATCATCTGTGTTGGGAGATTTGATCCCTTTCTCTGTCCTTTTTCCTGCCAGAGCATTGTTTTCTGTTGCCCCTCGTATTTTTGGCTGTGTTGCCTTTGTTCACTTACTTGGTCCTGGGAGAGATAAATTGTCTCCTCGGGCTATCAAGATGATCTTTGTTGGTTATTCCCTTCCCGCACTCAAAAAGGATATCGCTGTTATGATCCTTCTACTCGTCGATACTATGTGAGTGCTGATGTTACATTTTTTGAATCAACCTCTTATTTCTCTCCAAATGGAACTCAATTAAAGGTGCCCGAATTTAGTGATGAAGTCCATCTTCCTTTACCTCTCATGAGTTGTCCAAAACCTGTTGGCTCGCGTTTTGGGNTATTGAGAATGAGGGCTTCCGACGTTCTTCGGCAGATCATTCCCTCTTTGTCAAGAAAACTTCTACAGGTACAGTGATAGTTCTTGTCTATGTTGATGATATCATTGTTACAGGGGATGATATTCAGGGAATTTCCAACATCAAGGATGTTCTTGGACGACACTTTGTCACCAAGGATCTTGGTGAGCTACGCTATTTCATAGGTATTGAGTTTGCCAGAAATCAGAAGGGTCTTATCATGTGCCAAAGGAAATATGTTACTGATGTTTTGCAAGAGACAGGTATGCTAGGATGCCGACCTGCCTCCACACCCATGGACATCAATACTCGCCTGTATGATGATGATACTGGAGATGTTGATGCTAGACAATATAGAGGAATTGTTGGGAAGCTACTATACATCACTGTTACTCGACCTGAGATTGCATATGCTGTCAGCAGAGTGAGTCAATTTATGGATAAGCCCAAGAAAGTCCATTGGGAAGCTGCTATGATGATTCTGAGGTATTTGAAAACTTCACCAGGAATAGGACTCTTCTTTCAAAATGGTACATCTCTCACTATATCTGTGTACGTTGATGCTGATTATGCAGGATGTCACCTTGACAGAAAATCCACTACTGGCTTTTGTGTGTTTATTGGATCCAACTTGGTCACATGGAAGAGTAAGAAGCAAACAGTGGTTGCCAGATCAAGTGCAGAATCTGAATATAGAGCTATGGCTCAAGCTACTGCTGAAGTTATGTGGGTTAGATCTCTGATAATGGACCTTACTGTGGAAGTGCCTCTTCCTATGCAATTGTTATGTGATAACAAAGCTGCTTTGTTTATTGCTAATAATCCTGCCTTTCATGAGAGAACCAAGCATGTTGAAGTAGATTGTCACTATACCAGAGACATGATTCAAAAGGGGTTTGTAAGTGCCTCACATATTCCAACTACAGGGCAAACTGCTGATATCTTTACTAAAGCTCTTGCAAGAGGACCATTTCAAAATTGTTGTTCCAAGTTGAGCTTGTTTGACATATACGCTCCAACTTGAGGGGGAGTGTTAAGACGTGTTTATATTGAGTGTTATGCTTGAGAGGGTACTTATGTAATAAGGGTGTCATTTAATGACTTGTGTGTAACTTCTCCCTCTCCTCTATTCTATATAAAGAGGAGTTAGGGCTTTGTTAATGTTAATTAAGTTTCTCTCTCTCCGACTTTATCAGGGATCTCACGTCCAATCTATTCCAGTGTAAGTGACAATTTCATGCCCTCCTTTGTCAGGATAAGTTCTTTGATTAACCAGGCTATCTCTAATAGTTTCCAAAATATCGTTAAAATTCTCTCACAACATTGGCATGACAAGTTCTTAGCTCCCAGAAATTGAAATAAATGAAAAAACTAATATCTGGCTTAGTGAAGGTAACATATTGAAGCATCCCAACAGTTCTTCGACATCTAGTTGTATCATCATATGGGTCTTCATACTTTGAGCTTTGACTTTGTTGTAAAGTACTAGAAGTGCTTAGGGGATTACAATATATCATTACCATGTTGTTCAGTGGATCAAGAGTGTATTTGTGCTACATAAGAGTTAGAAGATCACCTTTCTTACTTCAGCCCCAAGCAAATGTCTTATATTTCCAAGATCTTTCATCTTGAAGTTTTGCATCAACAACTTCATTTTCTGAGTATGACTGTCTGAATTTCGTCTGATGATTATGTCATAGTCATACACATACATAAGCAGCAAATTAGCAACATCTTTATCTTCAAAGATGAAAGGTACTAGTCAAGGAAGCATCTGCAAAAACCATAACTTTAAATTTTAGGAGAAAGATTTTCAAACAAAGGACAAGAGGCTTGCTATCTGGGGAAATTGAAATGCATTGTGAAAAAGCAAGCAGTTAAATACTTCGACAGAAAATTTGTGCAGTCCTCATAAATGATTGACAAGATGGCTGTTTTTTTATAACTTGTTAATATTTACAGACTTTTGATTTGTCCTCTTCTTCGACTGGTATTTCGCTTTCCATATGTTTATCATTGTGGCAAAGTATATCAAATGGAAACAGAAAATTGTCATTGTTAATTGTTTACTTGATTTTGGTTACTTTGAAAGCTGATTGCTATATAAGAGGTTTAGATGGATCGCATGCCCTAGGCTTTCCTTGTAAATTTTGTATACTGTCCAAATAGCAGTAGTGCAATAGTTCTTGTGGCCGAGTGACGGCCTCTTCAAAAAGTTACTGCACCCGAGTTGTTAAATATAAGTTGCTGCCCCAAGATGATACGACTCTGGTGCTGGTGTGGTTGTGGCTTGGTTGTGGTGATTACCAGTTTACTTTCCTTTTTTCTTGCATTATTGGTAGAATCATAGCTTGTTACTTGTTAATTTTGTTGTCAGTGGACAATTATACACACACACACACACGTGCACCTGCATCCATCCTACACCCGTGTGATGTGGCCTAATGTATTTTATGCCTATTTGTTCCTTCTGGTATCCATACCATCCTGTGGACTGTGGTATGATAAATGTGTTTGGTTGGTGCTTTTGCTGAATCACTCAGACTCCGCTTGTGTCATGCATGAGATACAATGCCAGTTTCTGTAGATGTACATGCTGGACACGTGGGTTGACATTGTGGAAATCAAAGTGTTTTCATAAGGAGGGCTATCATCATCCCATACAAGTGAACAGGCTTACCAATATGTATTCTTTTTTCTGCAGAATGCTGCCTACCTTGCACAAAACCAAGGTCTCGACATAGTGAATAGTGTAATCAAGGCGCTGGATAGTGCTGGTTACAACAACCAAACCAAGCAAAGGGTGATGATCCAGTCCGTGGACAGTGCGGTGCTGGTTAAGTTAAAAGAATCAACCAATTACACACTTGTCTACAAGGTTACTAGTTCCATTAGCAGCATACTACCTTCTGCTATCGAGGAGATTAAAAAGTTTGCAAGTGCTGTGTCCATAAGCAGGGAATCAGTGTTCACACCTTATAATTATTTCACTTCAGGATTAACGAGTGTCGTTCAGAATATCACTTCTGCAAACTTGACTGCATATGTGTATGACTTGAGAAATGAGTTTACCTCTGTCTATGCAGACTTTTTCTCTGAACCAAACACACAAGCTGGTGCATATCTTAAGACAGGTTTGGGTGGCCTCAGCACTGGATTTCCAGCTACTGCAAAGGCATACTTGAGTAAGTTTCTCTGGTTCCACTGGTGGTGCTTTTCTTATGATTTCTTTGAAATGTTCAGGACCTGAAAACTACTTTTCATGATCCCAACAAACTTATAAAGTACCCTGTTTATGTAACACGGTTTCCTTACCAGTTTCAGATAATTAACAGTGGTTGTTCTCCATTGCAGACAATGCGTGTTATGATCTTGAAAATGTACCACTTTACAAGCAAATTCCAGTAGCTGGTTGGCTTCTGTCTTATCTTCTTTCAAATCCCCCGCCCGCATCAGCTCCATATGCATCTCTTACAAATGTAACACAACAAGCCCTGCCCCCTGTCATGCAGAAACCGCCGAACACCACTGCGCCATCTTCTGCACCTCCACCACAGCCTCCGAGCAGTGCCTCAGAAATCTTGTCATATAGCACCATTTTCTATGTTTGCATGCTGCTGTTGTTCAGCCTCCTGTTACATGCTTAGAATATAACTGGCTTGACGTTTTTCGGTGTTTACAGCGAAAACCCTCCTTTCACTTCCTCTTGCAGCTGGTGAGATACTACTGAAGCATGTTAAATTATATGAAATTAATTGTTTAGAGTTGTTCTCTTGCTTTCACCGACTTCTGTAAAGAATAATTGAACTTCTTGAATTGTATTTACTCTCTCTCTCTCTCTCTCTCTCTCTCTCTCTATATATATATATATATATATATATATATATATATATATATATATATATATATATATATATATATATATATATATATATATATATATATATATATATAAAGAGAGGTTACAGTGAAGTTTGAAGTCATGTCTAGCCGCCTAATGGCTAGCGCTCTCAATTGTGCTAATTCATCTACGCGGTGGGCACCAAACGCGGATTCAACTCTTGACAGATTCTTAATGAGACAATTTATATTGAATCTTCATATGGTTTAACTTTTGGCCATAATCGTTAAAACAAGTCACACTTTTGGCGTGTTTGAAAGTAGGAGACGAGGATCTATACTCTCTTCCACTCAAATACGATGAAAGGCGTCATATGCATATTTTTATCATAATTTGCCTCTGTTTCTTGTCGCACTTCAGAAATTATCCAGGGTGTTCGTTACCTTGGATGGTGAAATGGAGTTGGACCAGGGTATGTATTGAGAAGTTGTCCAGGGTGTTTTATCTTGGATTGGTGAAAGTCGGACTCCTAGAATCCCCACATGTGAAAAAGTGAGAAAGAAGATGAATGTATCTGTGATAGAATTTTGTAGCATTCTAAATTGAAAGGTTCTGTGCCAATTTTAACCATAGTAGAAAACGTGTCACCCATAAAAAAAAACCACTAAAACTTTTTGCTAAGGCGGCCACTTTCACTGTTACCTTACTTTCACTAACGTCACTAAATAAGTTCTTCCTCCTATAACTGTTTCTTAACTGTGATTAAAAATATGAATAAAGTGATACTGACATTCATATCCTTTTCCGTAAAAATATGTAAACATTTTTCTACTTAGGCAACGTGAAAGAATAAAAAATTTAACAAGTTTTAAAATACAAACTTGAACTGAGACACTTGAAAGCTGTGTCCAATGGGTACGGGTACATTTACAGAAATGCATGTATGGCACAACTATATATATATATATATATATATATATATATATATATATATATATATATATATATATATATATATCTATCTGTGTGTGTGTTTGTGCACGCATGCAAAATACTAAATCTTCTAAATGAAACAACATTTAGATATGAGCAAGTGATATAAATAAGAACATTACATGTTAATGAACAATAACTCTTGAAAATAAAATGAAAGTTGAGTCAGAAACAAACGAAATCAAGTAAAAATCTTATTTGAATCAGTTTCTAGCTAAAAAGTACCTACTTTACCATGCTTCATGAGTATGAGCTTGAAGGTTATGAGCTGTCACGAGCAGGACTCATGCTTTTGAAAAATGTTAAGATTATGCTCAAATTACACCTATAAAATTTAAATTAGGAGGCTCAATCTTTTACTCTAATTAAAAAATGATCACTTTTTCATTTCGACATATAAGAATTTTCAAATATCGGTTCAATGTCCTATTAGTTTGTCATAATATGACATATCAGTTAAAACGCCGCACCAACTTTTTTTTTTTACAGATAGAAAATAAACATATTATATAATATTACAAAGCTGGCATGCTCACATAAAAAATGATGATCATAAATAGCAAAAAATAATGGAAAAATAGGAAAAATTCTAAAATAGCAAAAAGGGAAAACAATACCAGCTCAAACCAACACTTCGATTGATCTTTTACTTCTATAAGTAAAAATGGGAAGTTTTTTGTTTCATAAAACTTTTGAACGTATGCCCCGGTTTGGTTAATTTACAAAATATTCCCACCCTTTAAGAAATTTCTTAAATAGAACAGTGATGGAGGTCCTCAAACCGGTAGCGACTCATTCTCGTAAATGTGCAGCGTCCCTTCTGCGTAGTGCCTGTCAGTTTTAGTCCCCTTTGGTGCCTCTTCAACTCCCTTCCTACAATCCTGTTCCCGCTTCTTCTTCCCATGTGTCGTTTTGCAGGAGAGATGCCCTTTGCAATCAAGTCCCTGACCTCACATGTTGTAGTTTGAAGGCAAGGTCACCATGCGGCGGCCAGAGAGCTTGTTTTTCGATTGTTGTGGTGGTGGTTGCGTTTGAGGTAGAAGTGCAGATGCATGGATGAGCAATGTAGTTTGGCCTGGGCGTCGGGCTGGCCCAGCCCACTAAAAATCTGCCTGGTTTTTACCCAGACACTGGGCCAGCCTGCCTTTAAATGGGCTGGGCCGGGCCAGGTATCAGATTAATATCATGCAGCCCAAGGCCCAGCCTGACCTGGCCTGTTCATTTCTAACTGGTTAAGTGGGTCAGGTCGGGCGTAGCCAAGTTGGGCCGGGTCGGGCAGGGGCAGGTCAGCTTAATTATGCATCCAGAAAGGAGAGCATGGTTTAATTCCTAAAAAACTTTGTGCAACACAATTTCTTTATAGCAAAAGGCAAATATCTGTTTGACATTATATCGTTTTTGTAAGAAATTTTCTACTGTTAGGATTAGAGGTAATCTGTAAGGAGAGACGATGCATATGGGCTAAAATCTTGATGCATAGCTTTGACTATATATAGTATAACGTTAATATAAGAGTTTGAAATAGGCTAGAGTTCCGGACAACATTGAAATAGGCTAAAGTTAAATTTGAAGAATATGTTAGAGATCCAAGATCTGACTTAACGTAAAGCTCACTTCAACTTCATTGGTCGAGAATTGTGAATTTAGGATCTCTATCTTCAGATCCATGGATCTGAAATACAATGACTACAAAATGAGATTGCCATTCATGCACTTTCATATAGAATTTAAAATCACAATAACTTACATCACCTTAGATCTCAAACATCTACCGAATCTCACTAGATTTAATATGCCTAACAATTATGTGATGGGTGAGAAAAGATGTAAAAATTCTTTCATTGAACAATATCAAGCAGAAAAGAGAGCAGAGTTAGCACAACCTACCTATTATGGAATATGGATGGCTAATGGGGAGAATCCCGATACCACTTCCTGCCTCATACATCTATTTAAGAACACAAGACATTAAGGAAAACTAAAACAATTTCATTCTTATAATGTTGTGCAATACAACCATACAAAAACTTTACTCTATGCCATCAAAATAAGCTGCTCACAGACTATCAGCCAAAAATACTAACGTTCGCCAACATGAAAATAATAACATTAATACGAAGATTTCATCTATATCAAAGAAATCACCAAGAGTTTCAATAGTTTTATAAGTTGCTATAATCAACAAAGAAATCACCAAACACCAAGGCTTCCTCCTCATTAGGAAAGATATGACATGCAAAAGAGTTTAAGTAGCTAGTTCACAAATTACATAAATATGAAACATTACAAATTGAAAAGGATTTACCATGATAATCATGCATTCTATAAGCCCCTCTCGTCAGATTTTTTCTTCATTGTCATGGGAACTGTAACACATATCAATGTAAGCATAGTACAATGTTAATATCTAAAACAAATTAGATTGAATTATGAACATCTTACACTTCACACAAGTTGCATTCATCATGAATCCAGCTCTATGTGCAAATTAGTGCTTCAACATTTTCAAAAGTACTGGTTAAATTTCAATAATCATTGGAAAGTCTTCCTAATATACTAAATGTCGACTCTAAAGCAACTATAAATAAAGAGATTGCTAATACATCTCGAGCTATTTAATTTTATATTTTTTTCATTCACCTTCCATTAAGATAATATGTTAAAGCCCTTAGTATGTGCAATTTCTTTCATTGGATCAATCAAATATTGTTTTAGATTTGTAAGAGTCACTATAAGAGATGTAGTGCTGAAGTGTGCTTTGAACTCATATCCTCCTAAACTTCTTTTATTCTTTAATTATAATTATGGCAATAGATGTACTATCTTTTTCTATATCTCTTGCAACACTATCACCATACATGATGTATTCAACATACGATTCACAAAGGGTGTTGTCTATGATCTCATATTTAACCATTATATCAGGTTTATTTCAATTGCGAAGCAAAAACCTTAAGCACAACAATTTGAACCTAAGATTCAAAGCAAATGCAATTCCAAAAAGAATATTATAATTCTTGAAGTATTTGTCAAATTTTTCTTGCATTTTGTATGTTAACTCCCATATATGTTCATTAGTGGTCTCACGATGCTTACACAAATGCTAGTAAATTGATGCAATTTGTTCAAAAACAAGATAAGTTGTCACTTACTTAGTGGTCGAGAATATGTTTGTTGTAGTGTAGAATATCTTTAAAAACTTACATAAATTAGTTGCATGAGACCACTCATCTTCAAAAGGCAAAGATATATAATTAGGATCACATGAAGCCAAATGTTAAAAGACGTCTTTGAATAACAATGCACCTCTCAACATGATAAATGTAGAGTTCCATCAGATAGAAATATCGTTGTTTAAACTTTTTTCTCATCCAAACTCATTGTCTTTATACATTGCTTGAAAGCATGCAGTCGTTTTGGTGATCCCTTACATATTTTACACTATCATAAATTTTTGAAATGGTACCATCCATACTATCTTTAACTATGAAGTTTATACTATGTGCACCACAACGACTATGAAAGTGTTCCTCCGTTAATAGTAATGAAATATTTTTTTTTCTATGGTTCTTTTCAGTAGACCTATTCTATTGCCATTTGCTGAACAATTATCGGCATTAATGGAAATAACTTCAATTGAATTTCTCACTTACTAGTAATACATTTTGATAAAATATCATATATACAACTTGCATTGTGTGGTAGAGACACATGTATAAAATTAAGCATATGTGAGTACAATTTCCAATCTCTGTCATATTGTATTGTCAGACATAAGTATTCTAATGTTTGTTGTGAAGACTACTATCAAATGTCAATGAAATCACTATACATGATTATTTATAACCCTTTGATATCTCATTTTTCAGTCTTAAACATTGTCTAAACCTCTTTTGTAAGCCTTTTTATGGAAAATGGAATAAACATTAAATGACATGCTTTTAGAAGCTCTTTATGATATTCATAATCTATGAAACTAAAAGGAAGGGCATGCATTATTGTGTACCTAGGCATACATTTCCTTACATTTTTCATATCAATTTTTTGTAGGCAAAAAAAAGTTGCACTAGATTCACTAACTCTAAATGACAAAGTTTGTTGTTCTCCATCACTAATTTGTTTTTTAAAACATGAATCTCTGTGTCGTTTTAAGTGACTAGTCTTGTTAGCACTTTGCCCACCTAATAACTCACCATGATATTTGCATTTTGCATGCTCTTTTTCCTTAAACTTGACCAATATAAAGTCATTTTACATTATTGAAATTCTTTTTCTGTTGGAATTAATTTCCCTCTTAATAGATGAATGCAATTCATTTTCTTCCATGTATGTAGTCGATGATATTCTTCATTTGTACAGCTAAAATGTGCAACTTACTACTTAAATAGAATAAAATAAAACCTGAACACATAAACACATGACAATAATTAAAATGCATAAGTCATGAATGACTGAATGTATGTGCATATAGTTAATCATTTTAACTAAAAAACAAGGCCAATCTCTATAGAAGTATGTCAAAACAAAAACTTATGCCACAAATCAGTTTAACTAAAAATCAATGAAAAGGGAGATTGGCACTGATGGACCGGTGGTGGTTTCTAGGCCAATTTTTAGAGTGAGGGCCTTGATGCCTAATAGTAACCAGAGGTTGGGGAGGTTGTGTTGAGCTGCTCATGCAAATCCTGTGATGGAGGGTTTGCGTCCGGCTGCAGGTGGCCATAGGTGAGTCAGGACTTGGCGAGAGACAGACATGGAACGAGGGACTCGAACAAGAGGGGCAAGTCGATGGCTAGAGGAACTAAGGAGGGACTCCGGTGTCCAGCAGGGATGTTAGTAGGACATCGGTGTTCGATAGGGAGGCAGCCACGAGGGGCAACAACACCGGTAGGCAGTTAGGGAAGGTAGGAGAATCGAGGAAGAGCAGGAGGCAGCACAATTGTCAAGTGGCAAAGGTGGTGACGACAGACAATCCGGACTTCGACCACAACAAGTGGCCATGACAGCGATGAGCCAATGGCGGCAACGACCCAACAGCAGACAGATTGAGGCAGGGGTCCCCATAGTGGTGACGTTTCCATAGTTCCTTTCTCTGAAGACTGAAGAGATAAAGTGGAAGTGAAGAGTAGCGAGATGAGTTGTCAAGGTTGAGTCGACCTAACGGGCCAATCGGGCCCTCGAAAGCCTGGTTTTGCTACCGAGGATCGGTCCGTTATTTTGTCAGACTGGACAGGTTGAAACCCGCAAGTCTGCAATAACACCCAGACCTAGGTCCTTGTCGGGCCGAGTAACAAGTACTTGTCGGTGACCCAGAGGCCTACATATAATCGAAAAGGCTTTTTGTCATGGAAGTATGTGGTCTATATATTGTATGCCTTAGCATGGATATTTTGTTTGGTAGCTATGTAAAGATTGTGTTTAAGGCTTCAATGTTCATTGTTTTAGGGTTTGATCATATTGATCATAGTAAATTATTGGCATGATTAGTCCCATTCAT
This sequence comes from Nymphaea thermarum, assembly GCA_011799765.1. Taxonomy (NCBI): domain Eukaryota; kingdom Viridiplantae; phylum Streptophyta; class Magnoliopsida; order Nymphaeales; family Nymphaeaceae; genus Nymphaea; species Nymphaea thermarum. The sequence goes on along the minus strand of JAANDH010001338.1, from coordinate 42,865 downwards.
ATTGGGTTACAGAGAACCACTATCGTCACAATTGAATCACCCATAGAATGTTTATACAATATCTTTTATATATATATATTAGAAACCAAACCTTTTAAATATGATATTTAAGATGCTTTTTTGAAATCTAACTTTACCACTATGATCATAAGGATAGTTGATGCAAATTATATATTAAGTTGATCATTGTTTAAAGTTTTAATATTGTTTTTATAATAAGCAAAAATGAATGACTCTCATAGCAGCAACATATTGATAATAGAAAAAATCAGCATTTTTCATAAAAACAATTTGATTCAAAGCATGTTTTAGATCAAAATAGTTTTTATAAATATATTAGGATGTTTATATTTTATTTAAAATATTTTTTAGCGAGAAAATTAAACGGTCTGGTTTTCTTAGCTGACCTATTTGCTCTGGTTTTTGTCGCTGACCTATCGGCTCCAGCTCCATGGCTAACTTCTCTTTTTTTCTTTTTCATTGTTTCTTTAAGGCATTGATGATGTAGACCACCTTTCCCTCTTTAGAACTCACTCTATTTTCTTATCTCTTTGAGTCAGGTCTATGGCCGACTGTCCTTTCTAGTTTCCCTCAAAAGTGTCAGGCCCGATTCGTACTCCCAAAAACTTGCCATTAGCCTTTGTTGATCGCATCTTCTTTGCTTACGCTGCATCAACTTGTAACCATTAACCTTTATACATTATTTCTTGTCCCTTTTAAAATTCGAATATACATAGTTTGCTTAGTCTATAGTTAGCATATTGCTGAATTTGATTAGGTTGGATTCAAAATTTTTCCCTCTTTTTTTGCTTTTGTTTATTTTGTTTGAATTTGCTGATTTAGGTTTTGCAGATCTGGGAGAGCACAAGTTCATGAATTAACGATAGGTGTTTTGTGGCTTTTGAAGCAATCAGTGGCTGTGGAGCTTTGGCATGAGAGGGTTTTGTGAGTGCTTGGTGAAGTTGGCAGAATTTTCGCTCATGGTGGTGGGGTTGGCAATGATGGGGTAGGAGATTTACCTTTTTGTGAACTAGAAATGGAACTTGGATAGTTTGAATTTGATAGTGGGCAAAACCAGTTCAGAGATGATAACTTTGGTGGTCATTATGATGAAACTTGATGAGCTTAGTTGAGAACTTTATGGAGTTGATCTTGCAAAGTACGTATGTTCTTTTGCTCCATTGCTGCCCTTTTCATTATTTCTATATGGTTGCATATTGTGCCTTCTAGCTAGGCATATGATGGCTTATAGATAGAGGAAGTTGTTATAAATACATTTGAAGGAAAGCCTTAGTCCAAGAAAAAGTCAGGACCTTACGGCTTATCAATCAAGTTGGATTTTGATTGCAATGCTTGAAGATTCTAGAGGGCTAGAGCTTAGTGCAGAAGGAAGTTCTAAGCTACTAGGCATGTGAAATAGGTGAAAATTTTGTAGGTGCTCATTTTGGCATGCATCTCTTCACCACTGGTTGCACTAGGTGTGAACCACTTGTAATGTTAGTTCTGATCTTTATTGCCCACGAGGTGGGTTATTAGGGCCACACGAGTTGAGTCGAGCTGAGCCCGAGCTTGGCCAGTTCGAGCTTGAGTTGGCTCAAAAAACTCCAGGTTGAGCTCACCTCGAATTCGAGTCGAGCTCCTTATAGCAAGCTCGAGCTCGAACCCAACTTACTTAACCCATCTAACTCTTTTATGCGTTAACTTGTTTCATGTTAACTTGTGTAAGCATTAACTTGTTTAACTCATGTAAGCATTAACCCGTGTAACTCATTTCACTCGTGTAAGTGCTCAACTCGTGTAACTTGTGGAACCAGTTTTGAAAATATTATATAGAATACTGGTTTGCAAGTCGAGTCGAGTATAAATGAGTTGACTTCGTGAAACTCGAACTCGGCTCGTTTATAAACGAGTCAAGCACGAGCCAAGTTGTTTCGAGCGAGTTTGGGTCGAGCCTGATTTGGCTCGGCTCGCAGCTCTATGGGTTATCTCCCTTTTTATTGCTTGTAGTTTATGTAAAAGTATTTGACAAAATGCTGAATGACTTTTTGAAGAAATTCAACTGATCAATTAGTCATACTGCTATCTTCCTCTTACGTTTATTAGTAGCAATGTGAAAAGAGAAGCTTTCTAACATGAAATGCAAGTAGACGTACACAGCTTGATTTTTACAAACATGTTGGAGATTAAAGGGTCTCAGAATATGTTGTATCTTGGGAGGGTAACCACCAAGTAACTTGATGTATGTTCATGCAGTCCATGCCTTGTGTTTCAATTGTGTATGGAAAATGGTATAGAAACTTTCGAGTGGTTAAAAAAAAAAGATTATGATTAATTTGTAAATCAGCTTAAAAATAGAAAACATGTTGCTTTAAAGTAAATTTAAGAACCTTGCTTCCTCTATTCTTCAAGATAAACATCTTTTGATATTCAAATGCACCTGCAAGAGTGACCTGAACTGGTGAAGTGATCAGCCGAGCTTGCATGAGAGAGAGAGAGAGCCGATAAAATAGAAATATATAATAAAATTTGGGGACAAGAAGTCCCCTAACTACAAGAAGAAACCGCAAAAACAAAATAGAAGAACAGAATATACAAGTTAGCAACAAAATAAAACATAATGAGAGGGGTGGAGAGAGAGTGGACAGACGGAGCAGCAAAATCAACCTGAAGTAGACGAAGGACGGTGCAGTAGCCAAATAGCAAAGTGGACATCCCCCTGCACAAGGCACGCCACAAACTCCAATGATGAGAAAGTACTCCTAAAGACCCTGTTGTTGCACTTCTCCCAAATATGCCACCAAGAAGAAATGAGCCACAACCTCCAGACACGACCCCAGCAAAAAGACAGGTGGGAGGAAGAACAAAAGAGAAAAAAAAAGCAAATAGATGGTGAGTTTGGGAGGTTACTAATAGAGGAAGGCCATGCAGAGGTAATAACATTATAGAAGAAACAACATAAGGTAAAAAGATGAACTCGAGACTCAGCCGCTGTGATACAAAGGGGACATTGGTTAGCTAAATTAATACCGAGGCACTGTAGGTGGTTAAAAGTATTGATGTGACAGTATAGAGAAGCCAAGCAAAAGCAATGGCACGAGAAGAGGGACCAGAAGACCAAAGGGACCAGGGTGGGAGCGACGTAACGGAAGAACCAAAGGAGGCCAGCTAACAGGGGGAAAAAATGAATTCACGGGATGACGAAAGAGGCCAAGAAGGGGGGGCGAATGGTGGGAGGTCAGCAAGGCGAAGGAAAATGAGAATGGCAGAAAGCAAGCCGCACCAAAAGTGTGAAGGAGAGGTGTGAGAGATGAAAATATTCCAATCACTAGGAGAAGACAGGTCATATTTGGAACAAATGAAAAGAGAGATGGGAAAAAGCTCAGTTGCCAGACGCCACTACCAAGAACATAAAGAGGACTCACATGCCCGACTAAGGTTGGTAATCTCAGCACCCCTAAGAAGACGAGGGTGGGCAACCGTATCCCAAGCACAAGAAAATCTGAAGGGCGATCACCATCCCAAATAAAGTTGCGAATGATTTTATCAAACCTTCTCAGTACTACCACAGGAGGTCGAAAGACTGCCAAGGCATGAACGGGGATAGATGCAAGACAATGCTTAGCAAGGGTAATATTTTCAGGGAGAGAAAGCAGCTTTTTTGGCCAACAATAGAGGTGATCCAACAGCTTCTGTTCCACTCCATCCCAAAAGGAGGGTGCAAGAGGCAACAACGTAATCTGAAGACCCAAGTAGTCCATAGGAATGTCATTAGTCTTACATCCAAGACAAGCTTCCAAAAGAAGCACCGTGGCCGGATCCGCGTAAATGAGAGAAAGTGGTATTTCGAGGAATTAATAGAAAGACCAGAGACGAGCTCAAAAACTCGAAGGATGAGCCAAGTTCTCACAATCTGTTGGCAAGAAGCAGCCTTCAGCATATTGGAGGTTGGAGAAGGCCTGCAAGTGGGGGAGTGAATGTAAAGTGATGAAGCCAACGATTACAGTGTGACGAAATAAGGCAGAAAAGTACTCGGCAACTAAGTTGAAAAGCAATGGTAATAGCGGACAACCCTGATGGAGGCCGCGACACACACCCCATTGAAGGAGACCGTAAGCTGGGCCCCAGTGACGAGCGAAAGGATCCACTGTCGAAATGACGGACCAAGAGCAAGGCGAGTGAGGAGGTCAGATAGAAACTCCCAACTAACCGAATCAAAGGCCTTGAAAATGTCCAACTTAAGGATGAACGAGGGAAACACAAACAGTAGAGGGAATGACATGCAAACGCTGACCCTTCATGAACGCAACCTGAAAGGGGTTGATGATAGGTGGCATAACAGGTACAAATCGCAAGGAGAGCAACTTAGCGACAATCTTATAGGGATTGCCTAAGATGGAGATCGGGCGAAAGTGACTGATGTCCGTAAGGTTAAGAGGTAAATTTGTCACAAAACTCGAACATATCGACGCTACAAGCCTCCCAAAAGGTACGAAAAAACTCAATAGGAAAACCATCAATGCCAGACGCCTTACCCGAGCCGAGGGCTCAAACAGCATTCTTGATTTCTTGTTGCAGAAAGGGCTGCTCAAGAGTGATCGAGCAAGAGACAGAGAGGGATGAGAGGTGAATGTCTGGTAGCGGGGCACGAAAGCGAAGAGGTTTAGAATAGAAATCACGGAAATGAGCGATCAAAGTTGAGAGGATGTCATCACCAAGAAATTCGCTATGGACAATAACCATGGACTGGAGCAACCTCTGATAGCGTCTCTGAGAGTGGCCAAGTGGAAGAAACGAGAATTCTGGTCTTCATGCTAAAGCCAATCCAACCTAGAACGCTAATGCCAACAGATGGATTCCCTAATCCGCCACTCCTAAGCAAGACACTGGAGACAAAGAAAACGAAAAGACTGATCTGCAAAAAAATTATCAGATGACTAGAGGGACATGATCTCCTCATCCCAAACGGTCATCTTAGAAAATTTTTCGCTCAAAAAAATACGCTCCCAAGCAATAACCTCCCTGCTTATGCAATGCAGCTTACGCGAAAGCCTAAAATCAACCCACCTACCATTGACAATGCAAGTCCACCACCTAGGAACAACATCAACAAAGGACTCATCCCAGAGCCACCAAAGCTCAATGCGGAACCTAGTGCGCCCAGTTCCAGCCCTACCCCGAAGAAGTAAAAGTAGCAGCAGAGCATGATCAGACAAATGCCTCGGTCTAAAGGCCAAGGACGATGATGGAAAAGTAGAGAACAACTCAGGCAAGAGGAAGACACGATCCAGTCTCCGAAGAATGGGAGAATTTCTATTATTGGACCAAGTAAACTTTTCATTATTCAAAGGTACATCGAAAAGACCAAACTCATCAACGAACGAGCGAAAGACAGACATAAGAACGTACCAGAAGTGATAGGGGAGGAGGGATCTATAGGGCTAAGGATGTAATTGAAGTCCCCTACCAAAAGTCACAGTAAAGAAGCATGGTCACGAGCATGATGAAGCTCAGCTCACAGCTGGTCACGCAAGGCCCCAACATAAGGGCCGTAAACTGCCGTAATTAAGACCGGGTCATTGGGCCAGAGACCATTGAGGATGACCGAAATAGAGAACTTTCCAACATGCACAACAACCCTTGCAAGAGATAGAGACCAAGCCAGCAGAATGCCGTCAGCAATACCATTAGCCGGAAGGTACCCAAAGGACGGCTAACGCAATAAAGTACGGACACAAGCATGAGATACCATTGACAGCTTGGTCTCCATGATGATAAGTAATGAAGATCCATGCTAACAGACCCAACAAGAGAGGTATCTACGCCAATAACGGGTACTCGGGCTATGCACATTCCAATAGGCAACCCTCATGGGGAAACCATGTGAAGCGACGCGCGCCTAGCCGTCCTAGCAGCACCGGAAGGGAGGATGGAGGCGGCGTAAGTCCTGATCCTATACAATTCCCACCGGAACCTGGCAAGGCTGGAGTGGGAGCCTAGCACAACAATGGCAACAAATGATGAACACAAAAAATCAAACTGTTCTTGTGGAAGCGAAACCCTAAGAAAGGCAAGTGCATTTGGAAGGGAAATGCTCAACTCATCATCTAACAAAGGAGAAACAGGCGGCAACCTCTCAAGCGAGAGAGGACAAACAAAAGGTCTAGTGGTGGGACTAGGCAATCAAGCAGGAGAGGGAGGAGAGGACGGGGAAACAGGGTGAATGCAAAATCGAAACACAAAGCAGGGAAAGCAGTGCCAACACAAGGAATGTGGGGGAGGCAGAGCTAGTGGGGGGAAGAGGCAAGCAGGTGGGGGTGTAAGGGCAGCCGCGACTGAGTGTAGGGAGCAAAGCAGGAAGGCAGGTAGGTGGCAATAGTACTGTCAATACAAATAGAAGAGGACCAGAACAGGTGGGCAAGGGAGGTGGTTTTGGTTGGTAGCAGGGGTAAAGAAGGTTGGTTACAAGGGTGAAAAGCAAGGTAAAGGCAGTGGAGGGAGACAAGCAGGTTGGGGGTGATGCATGGGCAGAGGCCAAAACAACCGGAGCTGCAGTTGAAGAAGAGTGAACAACAACAATGGCCTCAAGGGGGTGACCTTTAGACGATGGGAGCACGGGGGCACACAAATAAGCAGGGAGACTAAAGAAAGCGGAACCGCCGGCACACAAGGTGGCAAACTGTCCAATGGGGAGCGACCAATTGTGCAAGCGCAAAAGACCAGATGTTGCCAAGAGCAGACGGAGTGGCTAGCAGCATCGGGTCGGGGCATCCAGAGGTAGACGAGTGCGGACCGCTAGCTCTCAAAGAAGAAAAAGGAAGGGGCAAGCAGGGCACCTCAGGGAAGCATGGGGGTGAGCAGGCAGGGCACCATTGAATAGGCAAGGTCGGCTCCAACAGTGAGGGAAACAAGGGCGGGAGTTGCAATGGCAAGAGCTCGACACGCGAGGAGAACTGGTGTGACAGTCCACCTAGGCTGAAGACCCACGGAACCTCAACAGAGAATCGCTGACCTTGTGTGCCAAGAAAGGAAGGCCTAGGCCAAGGAAGCTAAATAAAGCCAAAGAAAATAGAGCTAGCATCAAAGGTGGGTGACCGAGGAGCAGCTGGCAGAGGAACTTGGACCCAGAAGGAGGAAGTGACTGCCACAAAGTCGTGACACCGACCGAAAAGTCGCTGATCATTCTGACATGTAGGGAAACAACAGTGCGAACACGTGGCTGCCTGGCGACCATTCAAGGTAGTACACCTCTGACACCACCATTGACCCCATCTCACGCAGATAGAAGTGATAACCAAAGTGGGTGACGAAGCGTGGAAGCACGACGAGAAGAGATGACACACCAAGCTGAGGGGGTCGCCCAACCAACACAGACCACCTTGGGGTGCCTCGTACGCAAGAAACAGTCACTCATCTGTAATAGGAGAAACTCACAAGGTGCGGTTGACAGGAATGCTTGGAGGAGGTCGCGCGCATCAAGCAGCTGAAGCGAGCCGACGAAAACACATTTAAAGGTGGTAGATTGTCAGCTGAATGATAAAGCCACAACTTGATAGGCCCCCTCAGGCGAGCAAAGAAAACTGACACCACCACGGCAAAACAAGCGATTAATGGGGAAGGCGTTACCTGGTTGGGTACCACAAAGATTGGGACCACCAACCCAAGCCCCACGCGGCAGCCACAAAGGCAGAGGAGGAGGGAAGGTGGTCATGTCACCAGACCTGCCTAGGCCCCTCACCCTCTCTCAGGTCAAAGACTGGGCCAAGACGCACCGTCGCGGAAAAAGAAGAAGCCTCCAGACTGCCAACACAACCGCGAGCAAGAAAAAAGAGGTCGATCAAAAGTAACGATGCCAAGAACACGTGTGTATCCACCCACTACTAAGGGCAGCTACGTTCGGACCCGCTCAAAGCCTAAGCTGAGCACGGCCCCTCAGGCTGGTGAGGCACAACTTAATGCAACGTGAGACCAAGGCACCAAAGGAGGACCGAACAACAAAAACAACAAAAGAAAGCCTCAAAAAGCTGACCCACAAATAATGCCAATGCCGCATCAACACTAGAACATCAATACCACTGCTGCTAACACCACACAGTTGCCCTTCACTGCACCAAGATTTTCATTCCAACAGAGAATAAGACAGTTCATCAAACAGTTAACAGGCAGCCTCAAACATTACCAAACCCACGGAAAAATAGCTCCAACCAAAGGATCTCAGACTGCCAAAGTGAAAAACTACCTAACAGAGCCATAGCAATGCCACTGCAGAAAAATCTGCCAAGAGGCAGACGCCAAACCAGTCCCGCAAGCACTAGCCGTGGCAAAGGAAGAAGTGCTCCATCGGATCTCGGAGCCACAGAAAATGCTGTTTCATTGACACTGTCTGTTCTCCTGCACCATAACCCAACTTGAGCCCTTCGACATGAGAGGTCGCTGGTGGGAGAAGCAAAGACGGAAAATCAGGGTCGCAGAAATGGTGGAGGCGCTGGTCACCAAGCACTCAGGCGACGCTATGAGCAGTCAAATGGTGGTGCTACAAGCGGTGGGCCGCTGCTGTGAGCGGTGGAGCGGTGCTTGGGGACATGACGATGGTGGTGAATGTCGTCAGTTGGAGACTGACTAGCGGTGAAGGTGGAGAACGCCGGCAGGGGAGCGAGCGGTGGTGAGGGGGGCTGGAAGCAACAGAGCACGAGAGCTTTGACTGTTGTGCGATGAGGAGAAGCTGAATGCGATGCACACACACACACACAGAGAGAGAGAGAATGAAATAGGTAGGAAAGCAATTGGATCTCAAACTATAAGCATATAACAAAAAAGTAATAACACTTCAAGCATACAAAATTGATGCATCACATGGATACTCATAAGAACTACAAGGCTTCTTCTTTCTAAGTAAAAAACCTACAATTTCATCTATGTGCATACTTTTAATTCCAGAACCTTCCGTTTTTATCAAGAAGCTAACTTAATGCAAGCATTGGGAACTATTCGCTGCATCCACTATCCTGCCCTTTTTGGTTTAGACCTTAACCTAGCTTTCAGTGTCGACAAAACCATTCTGTACTGGTTAAGTCCATTTAGGCAGCAGAAATAAGCATGGTCTCACCTTTAGGAATACGCCCTTCCAATGAAGTATTGGCAAATGCTCCTTCCAACAATGAAGGATTTTGCATAAAGGCAACAATTGTGACTAGATGCCAAAATACACGAGGAATAGATAGTTGCAGCCCATCAATTGAGAAGATAAACCACTAAATTTGAAAGAGGCAAAATACCTCCAAAGTAACAGTTCTTAGAGCAGTCCATCAAAAGCAGTCAGAAAAAATCAATGAGAGGATAGATGAAGCCAAATGCTTTAGGTAGTGTTTGATACGCAGGAATTCCACTGTAGCAACGGAATAACATTTCAAATTTTAAAAAAAATTCCTGCATATCAAACACGGAATTATATTTTCGACCGTTGAGGTCGATCTCGGAATAATGTTTCTGGAATTTTTTTTTCGGACCGTTGGGCACGGTCGCGTTTCGCTGCCTCTTCCCTCACTCGCCTCTCGCTCTCGCAGCCGCAGCCCTCTTCGTCCTTATCGCTGCCTCTTCCCTCATGCGCCTCTCGCAGCAGCATGCCTCTTTGTCCTCACGAAACTTTCTTCATCCTCACGCGCCGTGAAGCCGCAGCCTTCTTCCTGCTGCCACGAACCGTCCCCACTCGAAGGATTCCCTCATCAGCTCCTCCTTAATAAGGTGAGGGTTTTGACATTTTTACTCTCACTCGTTTCCTCGATGTTTGCCTGCCTTACGCACAGAGAGAGCGACAGAAGGGGGGGAACTTTTTGGAATGAAGAAGAAGAGGAGGAGGAGGCCAAACTCTGGTTTTCTTGGTGTACAGGACTCTAGATGGCCTCTATTCATCGTCGATCTGATGGGTGAGGGGGAGTCATCTGCCTTGCCCTTCACTGGTTTGGTAGGGGAAAGAGAGGGAGAATCAGGGTCTGCAGAAGGAATCGTCCTTATGCCCGGTTGCTACGATGCCCTCTCTACAGCCATTGTACAGAAATCCGGCTTCTCGGCCGGATTCATCTCCGGCTACGCCCTTTCCGCCTCGCTCCTTGGCAAGCCTGACTTCGGCCTCCTCACGCAAGTCTTTCACTCCCCTTCTTCTTCCTGGTTTTGCTATGTGTCGGCTTTATCCGAGATGGTCCTTCTACTTTTTATTTTTGTTTCGCGAGTATACATGGTGTTGTTGTCCTCTTTGAGGCAACCAGAGATGGCGGATAAAGCACCGTTCATCTGCGCCTCTGCTCCAAACATCCCAATTATCGCTGATGCTGGTAGGCACACACACTCTCTGTCTCCCCCCCTCTCTATCTATCTTTTTGTGGTTCTGCCAGAAGCAATGGCAATTATTTAATATGTCGTGGACCTGATTCTATGTTTTGGATGTTTTATGTTCCCTTTTTGTTCTTCGAGGGATACCCTTTTCTGTTGTCTATATCTGGCTTTGCTTGCATAAAATAAGTTGTAGTTTGAATCCTTGAGGTGATCCACATGCATATCTGATTAAAGAATGCATCCTTACCTGTTTGAGATCAGTTGCTAAGTTTCAAAAGTCTCTTTCTTTCATATGAAAATTCCCTTTTAAGCATAAATTGTCATTCCTAAGCTCTGGGAGTAATGATGCATGTTCGGTTTCTTGATCGATATATGGAATCACCAGTTACAAATTTGATAATCTTTCTGGAAAATATTGTTAATTCGTCTTGTGCCCTTGATCGGGTGAAGCCCAGCAGATATAAGGATTGACATGTTTTCCATCATCTTATTTTGCCATGTAATGGGTTTTCTAGGAGCATTAGTCTCACTGTTCCGAAATGCCTCAAAACTTTGGAAATTTTATGATCAGGAAATTAGGTTGTTATGTCAAATCAACTTATTTCATAATGAATTCAATGATAAATGTATAGTGCTTCTTACATTTATAGATCGAATTTATCAAATAAAGCTGGCTATTGTTTTGTGGGCATGCCCATTTCTGCTGGATAGTTTGTGGGCATGCCCATTTTATAATCATTTTCTAGAAACTTTGGAAGAGATGTAATTGTTTTGCTTCCTTTGTTATCAATGAAGATACTGGTGGAGGTAATGCTCTCAACATGCAAAGGACCGTGCAGGACTTGATTGCAGCAGGTGCTGCTGGATGCTTTCTTGAGGTGCTCTTTTATGAACTTCTGCATTGTGGTTTTGTTTGATTTGAATTTGTTATGGTTGCATCTATATCTGACAACTTTTACAATGCAAAGGTATCTTAGTTTTGACTGACTAATTGACGATT